>CAUYUJ010018671.1:107013-144513 GCA_963575745.1 Prorocentrum cordatum | reverse complement strand
AACCTGGCCCGCGACCCACCCGCGACCTGGCCCGCGACCCACCCACGTTGCTTTACCGAAAAAATCGGCGCCTGCGGCGGGCTCACTGCATGATGTATAAAAGTTCGGCGCCTGCGGCGGGCTTCTTCAGAACCTCGCAGACTGCCGACGTCCTCGCCGCCCACTCACTCTTATCCGCAACTGCGGGTTATACGTACATACTTATATATGCGTGTACAAATTAAATCTGCTTAGCCAAGAAGATAGAGAGCGCAACAAATAACAAAAAAACGAACACCGCTGAACAACAACAGAAAACAAGGCAGTACACGCACGGTTGCATCAACCGTACGGGGGGGGGGGATGTGGAACCCTGGGACCCATCCTATATGAGGGGGGAAGGCCTGTAAACCATTGACCTGGCATCGCAGCTGGCCATGCGCGAAACCTCAGAGAACAACGTATCCGATACATGAACGCAATGTGAGGAGAGCTGGCGCCGCCGCACATTTATACATAGATGTGTGTATATATAAGGCTTCCCATACATACACTGATACATACCGGAGTGTCAGCCACCAGGCCCCCGCCTTTTCGATGACCGCCAACAAGCCCCTGGCAGCATAGGGCCACTATACATGAACCCCGGGGACCCCGCATATATACACGTACATACATATACTAACTCTGGGGCAATTTGGGGGCCATCTTCAGGCCTCGGGGACCCTCGGGGGTGAAAAGGCGAGAAACAACAAACATTTATTCAACCAATAACAAAACGCACCGTCGCCATGAACCAAGCATTGGTTACAAAGCCGTCGCTGTGATGCAAACTTGAATTCGCCCCTGTCCTGCGATGCGGCGTTTAGGCATGCTCTTCCTTACAAGACTCCACGACAGCGTCGGCGCCGCAGTTCCGGCTTGATTACGGAGGTCCACAAAGCGGGCCGCTGCCATGAACCAGAATCATTGGCTGAGCCTACTGACTTGGTTTCCGCCCCGGGACGCGCTGACTCCCGACGACAACGCCCGCCCGACGGCCCCGCGCCTTCGCCTTGCCCGCGAAAACCAACCGCCCGAAAAAAAACACCCAACGCCCCGCTCGAACCCTTCACGCACAAAAACACTTCTTTACATCAGCCACGAACGGATTCGCCTTTCTAGCTGCATCCGTACCTTACCAAAAAAACATACCAGAAGAAGCGTGGACGAGGCGACCGCAGCACAGAGCGCAGCGGCGAGAGAAAAGCTGGAAGAAACGCCGACCCGCACCGCCATTATTTTTACCGCGCTGGCATACAAAGTCCGCGCGCCCGTGCTCAGGATGAGGATCAGGGACAAGATGTTGTGGCGAAGCGAAGCGAGCCAACAGGATCTTGTGTATATATATATAGTATGAAAATAAAATGTATATAGAGGTAAGGACCAAAACCACGCGGGCGCTTCGCGCGCGTTTAGGCTCCAGCAGGCCCCAGGCCTCGACGATTCCACTGAAGTAGTGGACCACAGATGCTTTGAATGGGAAGTGAAGAAGTGTCCATCACGCTGAACGCATTACGGGCAATGAGAAGTTCACGCATGTCAATCCGTATTCCGGAAGGCTTTCAGGGAAGGTGGTTGCGTAGGGGGGCGGAGGCCTGATGAATCGGGTTTCCAGAAGGCCTTCTGGGAACGTAATTTTTCGGGGCGTCTCGGGGAGCCTGTTGGGGCGTGCCGTCGTCGTCGTCGTGATGTCGTCGTCGTTGCAGTCGTCGTCGTCGTCGACGACGATGACGACGACGACCGCGAGGACGACGACGGCGCAGAACCTCGGCCCCCGTGCTTCTGGAACCCCTACAGAGGACCTCCTCGCCCCCTCCGTAGGACCGGCTGACGACCATCACTAAGCGTCACAAACTCGGGCCCCAGCGTACGGAGAAACCGGAACACGTCCCGGGCGCTACCATACGGTTCAAAAGAGCACTTGGGGCAACTTTGTCCGAAGCGGACCGCGGAGGGCCGCGAGAAGGCGATCAGTCATGTTCCCAATCAACTTCCCAGACAGCTCTCTGGGGGCTCCTTGGGGGTCTCTTGGAGCTTCCCTGGCGGCCTCTTGGGGGCCTCACGGGGCTTCTTGGGAGCCTCTTGGTGGCCTCCGGGGGCCTACTGGGGGCCTCTAGGGCCAGAAACCTCGAAATATCGGTTCGTGGTCCGCCTCTGGGCCCCCTCTTGGGGCGTTCTTGGAGCACATTTTGGTTGTCTGGGGAGCCTTCTAGGCCGTCTTGGGGCCTCTTCGGGACCTCGTAGGCCGTCTTTCTTGGAGCGATCTGGAGGGCCTCCGAAGCTGTGAGGAAGCGCTGGGAAGCGGGATGAGCGAGAACGCGAACATCCTTCAAAAATGCACGCTAAATGTATGATTTTTGCCTCCCAGGGCTCTCTTGGGGAGCCTCTTGATGTCGTCCTGGAGCGTGTTGGAGTCCTCGTCGGCCGTCTCTGAGGGCATCTTGGGCGTCCTCGGGGCCTCGTGGGACCCTCTTAGCCTGTCGTGGCTCGTTTCGGGGCGGGCCCGGGCCGTCTCGGAGCTCTGAACCCCCCCTAGAACTCCTGGGGGGGCGCCCATGGAGGGTACAGGCACTGGCCCGCCCCCCCTGGCCCTACTCATAGATACATCTATATATACACACATGTGTATATATATATATATATGTGTATGTATGTGTATATATATATATATACACACGAATATAACTATGCACACAAACGTATATATATACGTGTACGTGTATGTGTGGGTATGTGCATGTGTATGTGTATGTGGATGTGTATGTGTATGCGTATGCCTATGCGTATGCGTATGTGTATGTGTGTGTATGTGTATGTGTATGTGTATGTGTATGTGTATGTGAATGTGTATGTGTATGTGTATGTGTATGTGTATGTGTATGTGTATGTGTATGTGTGTGCGTGTGCGTGTGCGTGTGCGTGTGCGTGTGCGTGTGCGTGTGCGTGTGCGTGTGCGTGTGCGTGTGCGTGTGCGTGTGCGTGTGCGTGTGCGTGTGCGTGTGCGTGTGCGTGTGCGTGTGCGTGTGCGTGTGCGTGTGCGTGTGCGTGTGCGTGCGCGTGCGCGTGCGCGTGCGCGTGCGCGTGTGCGTGTGCGTGCGTGTGCGTGTGCGTGTGCGTGCGCGTGCGCGTGCGCGTGTGTGTGTGTGTGTGTGTGTGTGTGTGTGTGTGTGTGTGTGCAAGCGCACGTTGTGGTTCAACGCGTACGTGAAGGGCCAGCAGTAACAGTGGAAGGTGGCTGCCCACATTCTCAGCTACTGTGTAGGCCTAGCGCATACGCTCGTGCACACGTCATAAGCAGGTGGGAGAATAGCTGGCGCAAGCGCCGTCAGCTACAGTGCCTACCCCACCACGCTTGGCTCCGTCCAAGAATAGGCCCTACCGAACATGGTGAATCGAACCCTGTCAGATCCTCCTGCCCCTCCCTCCTCCTTACCATCATCCTCCCCCTCTTCCTCTCCAGCCTGGACCCTAAAGCCTTCCTGATGGCAAGCCTTCCGTCCTGGGTTGTCTACTGGTGGCCCTGGGGCCCAAGAACGGCCCCAGGAGGCTGACAACGGCGAACAACCTCCAGAACCTCTTTTCTTCAGGGCGCCTCCGCTTCATGGCGACCCTCCCCCCCTTGCCCCTCGCCTCCCTCCATCCTCCATCCACCCTCCCCCATCCTCCATCCTCCTCGCCTCCTTCCGTCCTCTTCCAGCCTCCATCCTCCCTCTCTCCCTGCATCCATCCTCATCGCCCCTCCCCTCCGCACCCTCGCCGCGCTTGCGCCAGGCCAGAAACAGTAGAAAGGCGTCCTTTTCTCGCGGCGGCGGCTGCGCTGCCGCTGCATCCCCGCCACGCCCCCCAGCCAGCGGCCCCGCCACTACCATCGGAGTGGCCCAGGGGAAAAGATGTGCCGAGAGCAGGGAATTCGACCTCTGGCTCTCCTCAGCAGAGGAACGGAACAACTGCACAAGCATAAACTAAAGGAGGTCCGCGCAGATTTCTTGGATCGGCGATGGACCCCCCTGGCGGCGCCTCTGGCGCCGCACCTGGAGCGCTGCGCGCGCCAGGGAGGAGGGGGGTCAGAGCAAATCCTGCACATCCGTGCGGACCTCCAGAAGTGTTTGCGTACGCAACTGCTTCTTCTTCGATTCAGAGTCCAAACGCCCAGCTGCGTGGCCCCCTCCTGGGCCCCTCCCTGCACCAGCGTTCTGCCTCCGTCCCCGAGTCCCCATCGCGTCGGATGCCGCGGTCGAACTCCCCCCTCTGTATGAACTTGCCACGAACCCCACGTCTCGCTCCAACGAGCGGCCCTACTCTAGAGGGCTCCACAGGGCGTGCGCGACGGTCGGACGAACGGGGTAGAAACTAGATCCAGTCTCGGACCAGCATCCCGCGATGCGCCGAGAGCCGCGAGTCTTCGATTCTCGTAAAATGAAGGCGCTTCAGAGAACTACAGTCGGGCTGCTGAAAGAAGGAACGCCAAATAAGGAACGAAGCCCCTTCTCGGCCCTGTAAGCGCCTCCGTGCCCCAGGAGGGCAAGAGGAACAGTACTGGAGGAACCTGAGGAACATCGAGCCCCTTCCGAACCCAAACTGTTCCTTACTTCAGCGCCTTGACTGCAGACGATGGCCACATGGTCCCTCCGAAAACTACGCTCGGCGACCGACAAGCTAACCCCAAAGGGTCTTTAATTCACCCCCCCGGCAATGATGGAAAACTCATTTATTCCCCATATCCTAAGATGGGGTTCTTGTTATTACTTGGACGCCTCCTACTCCTTCTCCTCCCTCCTCCTTCCTCCTCCCCTCCTCCTCGTTCCTCATACTCAGACCTACTCATACTCAGACTTACTCATGCTCAGACTTACTCATACTCAGACATACTCATACTCAGACTTACTCACACTCAGACATATTCATACACAGACTTACTCATACACAGACTTACTCACACCCAGACGTACTCATACACAGACTTACTCATACCCAGACTTACACATACACAGTGTTACTCATACTCAGACTTACTCATACCCAGACGTACACATAAACAGACTTTCTCACGCTTGGAGAGCAGATTGTGAGGATGTCTCAGGCGGGGCGCTGGTTTCAGCACCCCTAAGGGGAGCCGCCAGGGGTGTTTGCACGGGCTCGTTCGCGGCCATTTTGTGGGGATGTCTCAGGCGGTTTGCTTGTTTCTGGGCCCAACATCCTTCGCTTTCGGAGCAGATTTGGAGGATGTCTCGAGCGAGGCGCTCATTTCAGCACCCCTAAGGGGAGCCGCCAGGGGTGTTTGCACGGGCTCGTTCGCGGCCATTTTGTGGGGATGTCTCAGGCGGTTTGCTTGTTTCTGGGCCCAACATCCTTCGCTTTCGGAGCAGAGTTGGAGGATGTCTCGAGCGAGGCGCTCATTTCAGCACCCCTAAGGGGAGCCGCCAGGGGTGTTTGCACGGGCTCGTTCGCGGCCATTTTGTGGGGATGTCTCAGGCGGTTTGCCTGGGCCCAACATCCTTCGCTTTCGGAGCAGATTTGGAGGATGTCTCGAGCGAGGCGCTCATTTCAGCACCCCTAAGGGGAGCCGCCAGGGGTGTTTGCACGGGCTCGTTCGCGGCCATTGTGTGGGGATGTCTCAGGCGGTTTGCTTGTTTCTGGGCCCAACATCCTTCATTTCAGCACCCCTAAGGGGAGCCGCCAGGGGTGTTTGCACGGGCTCGTTCGCGGCCATTTTGTGGGGATGTCTCAGGCGGTTTGCTTGTTTCTGGGCCCAACATCCTTCGCTTTCGGAGCAGTTTTGGAGGATGTCTCGAGCGATACGCTCATTTTCACCCCCCAGGTGGGGCAGATTTTGAGGATGTCTCGATCGGTTCGCTTGTTTTGGTGGCCAGGCTCGTGGGCGCAGATTCTTCTCAGGATGCCACAGGAGGCCCCAACAGGCTCCAGGAGGCCCCAGGAGACCACATGAGGTCCCAGGAGGCATCAGGAGGCCACAGAAAGACTCAAGAGGCCACAGGATGTCCCAAGAGGCTCCAGGAGGCCCCAGGAAGCTCCAGAAGGCCTCAGGAAACCACAGGAGGCCCCAGGAGGCAACAGGAAGCGCCAGGAGGCCTCGGAAGGCAACAGGAGGCCCCGAGAGGCCCCAGGAGCAGGAGGCCTCAGAAGGCAACAGGAGTGGCTCCAATCCCATGTGTGTTACGTATGCTCCTATCGATTGGGCCTCACCTGGAGCACGATTCTTTGATGTTCTACGTATGTTTCTATAGATGGTCCTTCTCCTGTGTACACAATCCTAAATGTTTTACTCATGTTCCTATGTATTGGGCCTCTCCTGGGGCACGAGTCCTTGGTGTTTTACGCGTGTTCCTATAGATTGCCCTTCTCCTGTGGCTCTAATCCGCAATGTTTTATGTACGTCTGTTGCTATAGATTGCGCCTCTCCTGGGGCACGAAACCTTCCTAGGAGGTCCCAGGAGGTCCCAAGAGGCTCCTGGAGACCCCAGGAAACCCCAGTAGGTTTCAGGAGGCCCCAGGAGGCCCCAGGCTCATGCACAGAGACGCGCTCGTACTACTGAGGCTCATTCACACTCCAATTCATTCGCAGTTAGATTGATGTCCAGACCGTCACAACTGAAGCCCGTTAATATTCGAAAGCTCTTGCGCCTAGACATTCACGGCGGACAGGTCCAAGCGAGTAGATGCACATATGGGGAGCTCCACGCAGTGAATAATTTTTTCCGCCGGCTTATTGACGGATTGGGACCCCGACAATGGTTGGAAATTACTTATTCTCGTCGGCAGATGCATGAGAGGGCATGAGGAGGAGGAGGAGGAGGAGGAGGAGGAGGAGGAGGAGGAGGAGGAGGAGGAGGAGGAGGAGGAGGAGGGGGACGGGGAGGAGGGGAGGAGGAGGAGGAGGAGGACGGAGGGGAAGGAGGACGGAGGGGAAGGAGGACGGAGGGGAAGGAGGAGGAGGAGGAGGAGGGACGAGTTTCTATTCCCCGCCGAGGGCTTAGGGGGGGGGAGTGTATCATGAAAGACCCTCTGCGGTTGGACCCCTCTCCCCGAGCCCCTCCAAAGGGGGGTCTCCGCGGGCCTCCCCGCCGGAGAGAGGCCCCTGCTCCGCACAAGGGCCTCCGAGTGCACCGCCCCGCTGCCCTGCCATCGCTCGGACGCCCCCTCCCCGTGCACGCTCCGGCTGCGGGCGCTTACTACCCTTCGGCATCGATCGGGGTTCCCGACGGGCCATCATGCTGACATTTGATACAAAGGGTTTACACATCCATTAAGGCTTTCAACAAGGCCTGCTCAAAAAACGCTCCCAGACATTTCCTGGACATTTAAACGGAATTCAAGGAATCGAGCCTCAGAAGGGAATCCAAGAATGCAAACTTACTTGTTCGCCAAATTCGAAAGCTGGGCGAGGGCTGCTGAAACCGTGGCTGCTGAAACGGCCCTCCGGGAAGGAAATTACTCACTGCGTGGAGCTCCCCATATGTGCATCTCATGTTCTATGTCATGCCGGGGTGAGCGTCTGTTCATGAGCGGTCGACTACAATAGCGCGTCCACGTGGGCTCTTCCTCCCCCTCTTCCTCCTCAACCCTGGTTCCCCAGGGCGCGTTTCACCACTTTTGGAGGCGCAGCCCCGCCGGCGATGTTGGGCATGAAAACGAGCAAACCGCCTGAGACATCCCCACAAACGGACCGCGAACGAGCCCGTGCAACCACCCCTGGCGGCTCCCCTTAGGGGTGCTGAAACCAGCGCCCCGCCTGAGACATCCTCACAATCTGCTCTCCAAGCGAAGGATGTTGAGCCCAGAAACAAGCAAACCGCCTGAGACATCCCCACAAAATGGCCGCGAACGAGCCCGTGCAAACACCCCTGGCGGCCCCCCTTAGGGGTGCTGAAACCAGCGCCCCGCCTGAGACATCCTCACAATCTGCTCTCCAAGCGAAGGATGTTGAGCCCAGAAACAAGCAAACCGCCTGAGACATCCCCACAAAATGGCCGCGAACGAGCCCGTGCAAACACCCCTGGCGGCTCCCCTTAGGGGTGCTGAAACCAGCGCCCCGCCTGAGACATCCTCACAATCTGCTCTCCAAGCGAAGGATGTTGAGCCCAGAAACAAGCAAACCGCCTGAGACATCCCCACAAAATGGCCGCGAACGAGCCCGTGCAACCACCCCTGGCGGCTCCCCTTAGGGGTGCTGAAACCAGCGCCCCGCCTGAGACATCCTCACAATCTGCTCTCCAAGCGAAGGATGTTGAGCCCAGAAACAAGCAAACCGCCTGAGACATCCCCACAAAATGGCCGCGAACGAGCCCGTGCAAACACCCCTGGCGGCTCCCCTTAGGGGTGCTGAAACCAGCGCCCCGCTTGAGACATCCTCCAAATCTGATGTGTGTTGAGTAAGTCTGAGTATGAGTAGGTCTGAGTATGAGTATGCCTGAGTATGAGTAAGTCTGTGTATGAGTAAGTCTGTGTATGAGTAAGTCTGGGTATGAGTAGGTCTGTGTATGAGAAAGTCTGTGTATGTGTACGTCTGGGTATGAGTAAGTCTGAGTATGAGTAATACTGTGTATGAGTAAGTCTGGGTATGAGTAAGTCTGTGTATGAGTACGTCTGGGTGTGAGTAAGTCTGTGTATGAGTAAGTCTGTGTATGAGTATGTCTGAGTGTGAGTAAGTCTGAGTATGAGTAGGTCTGAGTATGAGTAAGTCTGAGTATGAGTAAGTCTGAGTATGAGTAGGTCTGGGTATGAGGAAAGAGGAGGAGGGGAGGAGGAAAGAGGAGGAGGGAGAGGGAGTAGGAGGCGTCCAACTAATAACAAGAACCCCATCTTAGGATATGGGGAAAAAACAAAAACTTTCCGGAAGGAGGCGCGGAGGTCGATTTTAGCAGCCACGGATTTAGCAGCCCTTGCCGGGCTTCGGACAGATTTTGGACGCCCGAGATGGGTACAGGAAAAATGGGTACAATGCCCAACAACAAATGCTGTCCCAAACCAGCACCGGCCGCTGTTGGGCAGGCGGCCTTCCGTCTCAAATGGGCACAGGCCGCGGCGACACCGACAGAGAGTCCTGTTCAAAATGATCAGGAACCGCTGTTGGGCAATGTACCCATTCTTTCCGTACCCATGTCGTTCGTGCCGACAGATGGCCCAGGCTGCCCCTCGATGGTCCTCGCCGGAGGAGAGCAAGCACACGTCCTAGCGATGCCAAGGTGTATCAGCGCCGCCCTGGATCGGCAACGCATCTGCCTCGAACCAGACTTCCGATGCCTTGAGTGTCATGGGACCGTCATGCATCAGAGGCTGGCCGCTTGAGCCAAGCGGAGGCGGACGCAGGCAAGGTGCTCGCTATGCTCGCCTTCGACCTCCGTTCAAAGTGTGCCAGCGTCGCCCAGGATCGGCAAGGCATCTGCCTTAAATTAACAGGCGAAGAACGGTATAAAATCAACTTTTTCGCTGTCGGGGGCGCCTGTCCCTGGGCGGCTGGAAAGTTTATACCCCTACGGTGCCACCGTAAGGGTATAAACTTTCCAGCCGCCCAGGGACAGGCGCCCCCGACAGCGAAAAAGTTTATTTTATACCATTATTCGCACGTTAATTGAGCCAGGCTTCTGATGCCTTGACTGTTCTTCCATGCGGGGCCCCTAGGAACCCTCGACCGCTGCCCGTGGGCTGCAGCATGTCGTCCCGGACCGTTTCCAGGAGGCCCCAGACCCCACACCGGCCCCTAAGACGCCAACAACAGGGAGAAACATACTACGTCTTGACTTTTTCAAGGCGTCGTGGACCTGGACTTCCCCGGGCCCATGTTTGATTGCCTGGAGGCCCGAACTCAGGGAAACCACATCCGCCCGAAGCCAGGAGTCGACGATGCCTCCGCCCCCATCGCCGATGCAGAAGCGATCCTCCGGCGATCCCAAAGATCGGAGACGCCTCCGCCGAGGAGGAGGCAGCAGGATGAGCAGGAGAAGGAGGAGCTATGATATGAGCAGGAGGAGGAGGAGGAGGAGGAGGAGGGAGGAGGAGGAGGAGGAGGAGGAGGAGGAGGAGGAGCAATGGAGCAATGCCGAGGATGCGCAAACGAGTCGTGAGCGCCCGACGGGGGAGTGGACAGAAGGAGGAGGAGGAGGAGGAGGCGGAGGAGGAGGAGGAAGAGGAGGGAAGGGAGGAGGAAATGGAGGAGGCTGAAGAAGTTGCAAGGAGGGGGGAGCAGACGTAGGGTTGTAATTAACGGCGCGCTCCTCCCCCCTGCTTCTGCTCCTTCCCAAACTTCCTTCCCCACCTTCTCCTCCTCCTCCCCCCTCTTCCCTGCGCCCCCCACCCTGACCCCGCTCCTCCCCCCATGCTCTCCCTCCCCCCTTCCTCCCCGCTCCCCCCCCCGCCCCCTGCTCCTCCCCCCGCCCGGCTCCGGCTCCGGCTCCCCGCTGCGTCCATGGGGCCTGGAAGGACCCCACCCATCGGCCGCTCCTCGGGCGGGGCTTAAGTCTGCGTCCCCCAGGCCTTCTGGGAACCCCCTTTGGTGCACAACACCCTTCAATGAACGCGATCCGGGACCGGACCCAGCGGACGCAGGCCCTCAAACATTGCGGCCGCGGCACCCTCTCGAGAACCGAAAAGGGGCAATCGGCGCATCGACTTGGCAGCAGGGGGTTCTACCAACCTTCCGATCGGGAGTTGTCTGACCGCGGAGGGGCAATCAACGCGGGGGTGACGAAGCGTGCGCCCTCGGGGCCCCAGGGGCAGTCCCTGGACCCCTCCCGGGGTCCAAGCGCACCAGATGTCCGAGCTGCGCCCAGCCATGGCGACGAGGGCCCCCCAGAAGGCCGACGACCGCTGTCCCGACTCGCCCTCCTCTGAGGACCTCTCCCTCTCTCGGCGGTGGACAAACCTCCCTTTAGTAAACCTCCCTTTAGGGAAAACGGCCTGGGACCGAAACCGACGGACCTGGACCCGCAAAAATGACGGCCGCGACGCCCCCTCGCAAACCGAAAACGGCCAGTTCCTTAGTCGACGTGTCAGGGTAGGAGGTCTGTCCACCCCCGACTCTCCCCCTCCCGGGGCCGCGACGCCGCCCCGACCCGCAACCGCGACGGGGCCCTCTGGCTCTGGCGCGCAGCCCCACGTGCGCGCGGCTCAGGCCCCTCCCGCCGCTGGCGGAGCCACCCCACCTCGGGGAGTGACGCTCGCACCCCGCCTCCCTCCGCCCTTCCCTCCTCCGACGCAGCACGCTCCTCCCCCTGCTCCTCACGCCTCCCTCCTGCTCCCTCCCTCCCTCCCACTCGTCCCCCTCCTCCTCGTCCCCCGTCTCCCTCTCCTCGTGCTCCGCCGCGAGGGCCCAGGGAATGTCCTCCTCGTTGCGCCTCCCCACTGCTTTGCAGCGCCCCGCTCGAGACGCCTCCAATCTCAAGCTCGGTCTTCCCTCCGAGAGGCTGGACTGAAAAAGGTTTGTAGCGATGGCTCAGGCCCCAATAAACAGGGACGTTGATAAACCAGGACATTTGGCGCTCCTGAGAAAACTGCAGCCGTGAGCCAAAACTTCTCCATTCCACGTGCGCTCCAGTGTCCAGTGAGATCTTCCAGGCCCTGGTTCGCAATGTCCTGGTTCAAGGGGTCCATGAAATCGTCTGTCCCCCAACCCACCCCCACCGGCGGGGGCAAACATCTCGCGAAGCTGGGGCAGCGTGGCCAACTTCACGGCCTCGTTCCAGAGCTCCTCGTCGACCTGGCCGGAGGGCAGCTGGAAGAGCCCCGCCGCTGCCAGCTGATCTCCAGCGGCCTTCGTGCCCACCACCTCCACGAAGCTTGCGGCGTCGGGCGCATCCAGCTCGCTGCCCATGTCCACCGAGATCGCGCCCCCGTCGGTGGTGGTGAGCACGCCTGGCGAAGAGAAGCGACCCGCCACTCGCACAGGAGTCCCGGTGCCGACCTGCTGGTACAATGCGTAGTTCACGCGCTCCCCCACCTGGTGGGGCCAAACGGACAAAGCATATGCACCCGCTCATTTGACTCCCACTGGGATGGCTCCAGATTTGGACACCCGACATGGGTACTGGAAAGATGGGTAGGCACAATGCCAAACAGCAATGTTGTCCAAATCCATCAGCGGGCGCAGTTGGGTCGGGCGGCCGCTTGTCTCAAATGGACACCGTCCCCGGCGACACCGACAGCGATTCCAGTTCAAAATGGGCAGAATGTGCTGTCGGTCTGCGTGCCCACTCTTTCAGCACCAATGTCGATCGTGCCGAGCAGAGAGGCTGAAAGTGGGAGATGGACTGTGCGGAATACCTGAGGACGATGAGAAAGCGAGGGAGCATCTGCAAGCTGAGGCGAGACCCTTCTCTGGCCAGCAAGAACACCCGCCTACAGGGCCGACGGTGGCACCTGGCCTCATACAGTCGGGGCCCTGAAGAAGGAACCCTTTTCGTTGGGGAGGGGCTCCGCGTTCCTTAAGTGTTTCGCAGCTTGCCTCAGGTGTTCCTTATGTTTTCGATCGGAAATCGAAGTGTAACTCATGGAAACAAGGGGCCTCGTTCTTTATTTTGGGCTTCTTAGGTCAAGCCCCCGACTGTAGCCAGCAGGCGAGCGGTGCCACGCCCTGGACCGCTCCTCAGACGGTAGGGCTCTCACGGACCTTCCGTGCGAGCTATGCTTCCGTTCTCGGGCGAGCCCGACCACCGGCATGCTGGCCACGCGCGCCGCGCCGCTCGCCACCGAGACGTCCATTGCGGCCATCGTCTTCCTTCTGGACGCACCGCGGCGGACGAGGTGGTCGCGACGACTGGGGAGGCTCGAGCCAGAACTGTGCGGGCCCCGACCCCTCGCCCTCCTCATCCGCCACCTCCTCCCGCCTAATCCTTGCCCTCCTCCTGCCCCTTCCCCTCCGCATCACCTCCCCCCCAAGGAGAGGGACGGACAGGGGAAGGCAGGCGGGGAAGGGGGGGGCGGGAAGGGGACAGAGGACGTGATGGGGAGGGGCAGCGGGGGGAGGAGCAGCGAAGTTGACCCATATTGGGGATGGGGTGAGGGAGGGGGAAGGGGTGGAGGTGAAGGAGATCAGAGGGGAAGGGAGGGGGGGGAGGGGCGGGGGGAAAGGGCAAGGGGGGACCTGGGGAGATCTGTGGAAGGTAGGGGTGGGGGGCAAGATCGGTGCCCTCGCGCCTTATCTGACATCCTGCTTCTCCCACCCATGCCTTCCCATGGCGCTGATTGTTTCTCTATCCGCGGACGCGTGTCACAGCGGACCTGGAACTCCACAACGGATTCCATCGTATTATGCGCGGTTGGCGGTGCGACTGCGTACAGGAGATGAGGGGGAGGCGGGGAGAGGCGAGGAGGAGGAGGAAGGAGGATAAGGAGGGGGGAGGAGGAGCGGAGGAGAGAAAGAGGAGCGGAGGAGGAGAGAGGAGGAGGAGGAGGAGGAGGAGTGGGGGAGGAGGAGGTAGAGGGAAAGAGGGAGGAGGAGGAGGAGGAGGAGGAGAGGAGAGAGGAGGGAGGAGGAGGGTGGGAGCGATGAGGAGGAAGGATGGGGAGGGAGGAGAAGAGGCAGGGGGGGGAGGAGGAGAGGAGGAGGAGGAAAAGGAGGAGGAGGAGGAGGAGGAGGAGGAGGGGAAAATAATCAGGAGGGAAAGGACGAGGATGAGGAAGCAGGAGGACGAGGACGAACAGCAGCAGCAGCAGCAGCAGCCGCAGCAGCAGCAGCAGCAGCAGCAGGAGCTGGAGCAGAAGGAGCGGGATGAGCAAGGAGGACCATGAGAAGGTGGAGAAGGCGAAATGAGGGGGGCGACAACGGTGAAAGGACTCAGATCCAGAAATCAGGCCCACGCTGCAGCGGGAACACCTCCCTGAAACACCGAAAACAATCGGACTATAACATTAGCCTGGCGAAGAACCCAACCATATGCAAGTGTCAGTACCGCAGCTGCGGGCTTCATCTTCAATGGAACTCCCCATAGGACTACGGAACGTGTGAGGGGTGTACCGAGATGGGTGCCACTGGGGCATTCGGCGAAGCTCCCTATGGGGACATGAAACACGCGCGGGGCGTGCCGACATGGGTGGCGGAAACGCATGTGCGGGCCGCCACTGGGGCCTCCAGTGGAGCTCCCTATGGGTCCCCGAAACATGATGCTGCTGCGGGGGGGTGGCCGGATGGGTGGCGGAGACGCATGTAAGCGCCGCTACTGGGGCCTTCGGTGGAGCTCCCTATGGGGCCACGAAGCGCGTGAGGGGTGTACTGGGATGTGTGGCGGGGACGCATGTGAGCGCCGCCACTGGGGCCTTCGGTGCAGCTCTCTATGAGGCCACGAAACGTGTGAAGGGTGTGCCGAATTGGGTGCGGGTGGTGACGCATGCGGGCGGTGCCACTGGGGCCTTCTGTGGAGCTCCCTATGGGGCCACGAAACCTGTTGTTGTGAGGAGCGTGTCGGGATGGGTGGCGGGGACGCATGTGAGCGCGGCCGCTTGTGCCTTCGGTGGAGCTCCCTATGGGGCCACGAAACGTGTGAGGGGTGTGCCGAATTGGGTGGGTGTGGGTGACGCATGTGAGCGCCGCCACTGGGGCCTCTGGTGGATGATGGGGCCACGAAACCTGTCAGGGATGTGCCGAAATGGGTGTGCGGGACGCATGCGCATGTGAGCGCCGCCACTGGGGCCTTCGGTGGAGCTCCCTATGGGGCCACGAAACGTGTGAGGGGTGTGCCGAATTGGGTGTGCGTGACGCATGCGGGCGGCGCACTGGGGCCTTCGGTGGAGCTCCCTATGGGGCCACGAAGCCCGTGAGGGGTGTGGCCGAATGGGGGTGGCGGACGCATGCGGCGCGGCAGCACTGGGGCTTTCGGTGGGGCTCCCTATGGGGCCACGAAACGTGTGAGGGGTGTGCCGAAATGGGTGTGGTGACGCATGCGGGCGGCAGCACTGGGGCTTTCGGTGGAGCTCCCTATGGGGCCACGAAACGTGTGAGGGGTGTGCCGAATTGGGTGTGGCGTGACGCATGCGGGCGGCAGCACTGGGGCCTTCGGTGGAGCTCCCTATGGGGCCACGAAACGTGTGAGGATGCGGTCGGCGGGCAAGCACTGGGGCCTTCGCGGGGCTCCCTATGGGGCCACGAAGCGTGTGAGGGGTGTGCCGAATTGGGTGTGCGTGACGCATGCGGGCGGCAGCACTGGGGCCTTCGGCGGGCTCCCTATGGGGCCACGAACGTGTGAGGGGTGTGCCGAATTGGGTGTGGGTGGCGCATGCGGGCGGCAGCACTGGGGCCTTCGGCGGAGCTCCCTATGGGGCCACGAAACGTGTGAGGGGTGTGCCGAATTGGGTGTGCGGGACGCATGCGGGCGGCAGCACTTGGGCCTTCGGTGGGGCTCCCTATGGGGCCACGAAACGTGTGAGGGGTGTGCCGAATTGGGTGTGCGGGACGCATGCGGGCGGCAGCACTGGGGCCTTCGGTGGAGCTCCCTATGGGGCCACGAAACGTGTGAGGGGTGTGCCGAATTGGGTGTGCGGGACGCATGCGGGCGGCAGCACTGGGGCCTTCGGTGGGGCTCCCTATGGGGCCACGAAACGTGTGAGGGGTGTGCCGAATTGGGTGTGCGGGACGCATGCGGGCGGCAGCACTGGGGCCTTCGGTGGGGCTCCCTATGGGGCCACGAAGCGTGTGAGGGGTGTGCCGAATTGGGTGTGGGTGACGCATGCGGGCGGCAGCACTGGGGCCTTCGGCGGAGCTCCCTATGGGGCCACGAAACGGTGTACTGGGTGGGTGAAGAGGAGAGGAGGAGAGGAGGAGAGGAGAGGAGGAGAGGAGAGGAGAGAAGAGGAGAGCAGAGGAGAGGAGAGGAGAGGAGGACGCGGGGACCGTCTCTTCAAAACGAGGACCCAACACCACAGGATGGTTGGGAACAAGTGACTGGGAGACGGGAAAAGAATACCCTGGCATCCCACGCCGTGACAGATTAAGTCGACCAGAACCTGGACTGGACCTTTCGACCATCGTTGCACGACATCCCGCGAGCTGGACCGGCTTGCGTGGTTGTCCAGGGCCGACACGACAATCAACGGCAGTCGTGAGTTGTTCCTCATGCCTGGACGCGATGTCGGGAGGGGCAGAGGGGGCGGTCGTGCGCGCACGCGGGCGCGGCACCGTCGTTCCTCTTCCTCCTCCGCATCCTCCTCGTCTCAAACTCTTCTTCTCCTGATTCCTCCCCGTCCACCCCCTCCGCCTCCCTCGTCCATTTCTCATATGATCATCCACCTTCACCTCCTCAGGAGCAGGGGAAAATTGGAGCGTCTGGGGGGACCACGCCTTTCTTACGACACTACCGCCTCCTACGGCCAGATTTGCCGAGGGGCGAATCGACAGCCTGCAAGGCCACCCTCGCCAGACGTTGGGCGGATTCCAGGGAGAAGGGCGTGGGGTAGGCTTGACGCCCCTGGTGGGCTACCCGATAAAGTTGGAAGCAGAGGGCTGTAAGCTTGAACGCTTCTGGGCTGGGGTGGATTAGCCCAAGAGCCAGGAGGGTCCCAGGGGCGCTGGAAGACGATAGCCGGGCTGACTCAGAAATTCAGTCCCCTCCCCACGTCGTAATGCTAGCACTGCGTCGTGATGGATGGATACGATGCATCCCCGCCGCGACGGCCGACCAATTAATCGCCGCAGCATCGGCAGCACGGACCCCAAACCAGATGTGCAGACGGGAAAGCAGGTGGCGATGGAGGCGAGGTGGCCAGAGACACGAGGCTCAGCAGCAGGGGAGGGAGGCGGGACGGGAGGGGAAGAGCGGCGTTTGCTGCCGCGCCGATGCCAGAACGTGCACGCAGCCCCTGTACAGTGGCGACGTGCGAGATCCAAGCGGCGCTGCGACGTTGGGTCGAGGGGGGGGTGCGAGTGCGGAGGGCAAAGAGTTGAGAATCTCGATCGCACGTCGAAGGAGGACAAAGGGCTAGACGATATACAAGGGACGAAGTAGGAAGGGCACGAGGGTTGAGAGGAGGACGAGTAGGGAACGGGAAGTGGGGAGGGATGTGGTCAAGGAGGGTCAGATGAAGGGGGTGGACGGGGAGAGGGAGGGGACCTCTGGGAGCCTCCGAGGAGCTCCGGAGACCTCTTGAGACCTCGGGGGACGTGTGGCGTTACTTGTCGGCATCTTGCTCCGTACGTCCTCCTGCCTCGAGCTGAGGTGGGTATCGTGAACCTCCGCGCTGGAGATAGCCTGGCACTGCTCGTGTTATGTTTCGCTCCTCTGGCGGGCAAGGTCGGGTGAAGGGAAGATCAGTTGGGGCAGGCAGTGGAGAGGTAAGCATCGACATGGAATTGACGATACCTTGCCGCCGATGGATCCTATTACGATGCGCCCTCGGTAGAGCGCGGCGCACGCACCCCTACCGACCATGAGCGGGCGTGTGTGACCACATCCTCCCCAATCCCCCAATGGGGGAATCGAACAGCGAGCTCAAAAAGTGAGGTGGGCGGCATTTCCATCGAAGTCGAGGTGGAAGTCGACGGCTGTTACAACGGAATCCACAGAAAATTGATGTGGAGACAAATCGGGACACGCATCACCACCAACAAGCTTACCGCGTGTCCTCTGCATCATGCAACGAGGGTAAAACTTGTCAGCCATTCGATCGCTGCTGGTACGTGCGTTAGTTGGGACAAAGCATTGAATGCGCAATACCCGCACGTGGCTGGCGGCAAATGGTTGACAACACCCACCTCGGTTGTACCAGGGACAACTCGGAGCTAGAAGTTCGCCAGAAATCGTGGCCTGGGGAACCAAACTGGCATCTAATTGCTTACCAGTAGCGAAATGTATCGGAACAATTGGTAGAGGAATCGCGGGAAAGCTGCGGTTGCAGTGCGAGCAACAATACAACAAGGATAGTCTGAGCATTTTCAAAATTTACAAGGGGGGGCATGTGGAGAGGATGGAGGAGAAAGGCTGGTCGATGGCGGAGACTTCCGCTGGAGGGGCTGTCTGTTGCCACGACCCACCGTGGTGTGCCAAGCTTCTAGCAAGCAGAAGCCGTTTGGCGGTTAGACCCCTGCGCAGCGAGAATCCCCAAGACAGGTGTGCAGCCGAATAACCCTGGATGCACATCCGATAGCGCTCCAAGGCCAGTTTCGCTACTCCCAGACACCTCGCTCAAACCTCACGCGCTTTAGGGAGGTCTGGCCACTCTGCGACGGCATAGCAGTCCAAGGTGTTGTTTTCCAGCTCGTGCTCAACACCACGCCATGGCCCTGCGGGCTGGCACGTGACCACAGGCCAACGCCACACTGTTTTGGCGTCCGCATCGGCGTGCTCTCGGTCTTAACGCTGGTAGGGTGTGAGGCCCAATTCCGACTCGATGAGCCTTGAAGCTCAGGCTCCTGGAGAGCGGTCGTACCGTTCGGGCTGAGATCCCCCAACCGTCGAGTGCGATTCCACCGAAGTTCGTGGCTTCCTGACATTGGCAATGAACGGAAAGACATGTTATGTCACAACCTCTTCCATCTTCCTCAATCTTGACGGTCTGGCTTGTCCGACCCGGCAACTTACGGCTTGAATCCTCCCTGCGTTGAGCTCGGCGCCACTGCGAATCCCTGAAGATTAGCGGTTCCACCCGGCCTGAGTGGGCCCTACAGAGCCGTCGCCGCCTCGCACCCTCATGCAGCTTTGGTCAACGGCCCCACCGCAGGGAGCCTCGGCCTTCTTGTCGGTCGCAGCAAACGTACTCGAGCCGTCGTAGCTGTTCGAACCAAGGACCAGCGTGTCGTCTCAGCCCTCAACGGGCTCGTGATCATGGTGAACAATTTTTGTCCCTGCACCTGCGGCTCGGTTCCCCTTGGGCCCCTTGGGGCACACTCGGGAATATTTCATCCTTCGAAGTCGTGAGCCGCGCTGCTGCTGCTGCTCGTCCACCCAGGAGTTGGAAGGGGCGGTGGCTTCCTTCATGCATTGACTCTCGCATTTCGTATATACCTGCGGCCAAGTCAAGCCGTGGAATTCCGCGGCGCGGGGATCGAACTCGTCTCATCTGCTCCTTTAGCGAGCGAAACTCAATACGTGTCAACACGGCCAATCTCCACGTAGGGAAACCCAGCCAATCTATTCCTTGCATGCCCTGTTTGGCCCCAAGGAGGAACCTCGACAACACATTTCACAAAACGAGTTGATGCTGCTATCTGGGTGAACGAACCCGCCTTACTCTGCATCGCGACACGCCCCCCCTGCAGCCGGGCGCGCAAGCAGGGCACGCAACACGCAGGGTAGTAAGGTATGACCACTATGCATGGTCGGCCGAGACTGCAAAAGCCTGAAACCAGACAAAGCAAGGGAGCAGAGGGAGAGGGGAAGGGGTAGAACCAGGGAGGTGAAGGACGAGGAGGGAATGGAGGGGGGAAGGGAGGATCAATCAATGTTGGAAAATTCTGGTGCTCGATCTCGCATGTGCAGGATGAATGAGGGGGGGGAAGCTGTGGACATTGACATGAGTGGAAGGGTGGAGACATTGCGGAGGGATACTGAGATACATAGTGTGCGCACGCGCACATTGACCTCCCCATTCTATAAGCGCCTAAGTCCACATCGCCCTTAAAGCGGTGTGGAGGAAACACACGGAGCAACCTTGCCCCGATCACAATCAAATCGGAGCAGATGCGACGGAACGATGTTGCTCGACAGTGAGCGGGGTCACAAACACGACAACATCACCTCCAACTCCCTCCCTGCATCCCTTCCCCCCCTATCCCTCCTGGGCGACGACGGCGCCCGTGTATCGGGAGCGGCCAAGAGGGGGGTGTCCAAGAGGGGGGGGTGCAAACCATGACCGGCGGCATGTGCGCGGTCCAGCGGGGGGGCCAGGGCACGTATTGAAACAAGAAGAGGCGCCATGAGATCTGAGGAAATATCATGGCCCACGTCATGATATCCAACCCCCCCTAATTAGTCATCACCCCCCTCTTTGCCGCCCCCGAGTGTACGTACCGTGCCGTGTTTGGGCTAGCGAATCAGCTCACGTAGCCGGCTATCCCATCGAGGAGAGCGCCAGGCGTCAGGGCAAAAACCATCTGCATACAGCAGATGTCATACCCCGCCCTTTCACAACCCCCTCTGGCGTCCAACCCGACTGCAGCCCTCCTGGAACCTCCAGAGATCCCAGAACCTCGACCCTCGACCTCCCTCGCTGCCGATATACTCCGAGAAACACGAGCCCGAAGCGCGCGGCGAGCTAAACAAACAACAGTTGCATTGGCTCCGGCGGCACGGCGTTGCCCCGGCTCATTCCGACGCCGGCTCCGCCGATGGCTGATGGCCTCACGCGGGAGCGCAGCCGACACGCAACTCGCAGAGGAGGAGGGAGAAGAGGGGAGGGCGGAAGATGCTAACAGCTTCTGGGGAGGAGTGATCTGGGATCGAGCAAGTGGATGGAGGATCAGGAGATGATCGAAAATCTGGGAGGGAGGAATGGTTGGGGATGAAGGAAGGATCGACGCTCGGGGATGCAGGCACTGGAGCAGGAGGACAAATCGAAGATCAGGGGTAGAATACCGGGGCTTTGGAAGGCGTTTGGCCCTCTGAAGCCTCCAGATGCCCAGCTGCCTCTGCAGGTCCCAAAAGGGGCAGAGGCCCCTGGAGGGGCGGAGGGGAGGGCACGAGGGCGGTCGGGGAGGGCAGCGGAGGCTGGAAGGGGAAGGGGGAGGGTCGGGTCGGGCGAAAGGGGGGAATAGCAAAGAGGGGGTTTGAGAATCAGCTCACGTAGCTGATTTTCCCGGCACCTCCCGGCGCCGGAGGCGACTATGTATCGAGGAATGGGCCCCTCGGTGGGGCCGAAACCAGCTGCATGCAGCAAATATCGTAACCCCCCTTTCCCAATCCCCCCCTTTCGTCCGGCCCGAAAGGGGAAGGGGGAGGGGAGGATGTGAGAGGAGTGCTTCGGAAGGATGGCAGGGGTGCCTGGTCACAAGTCTCGGCACGGAGCACGGGAGAACGGGCGGACGAGCAGGGAGCGGACGAGGAGGGGGGAGGGACAGGACGGTCGTCGTCTCCTGTGATTTGCCTGCTGCACCCACGCTGCCCCGATCGATGCTCCTCAGAACGTGTGTTTCGGGGATGGACAGACCCCCCTTTAGCAAAACGTGGTTCAGTGAAAACGACCTGAGGCCCAAACCTGGCGGGCGCAAGCCTGGAAAATTACGGCCACGGCGCCCCCTCGAGAACCGAAAACGGACAATCCACTAATCGACGTGTCACTGTTGGGGGCTCTGCCCAGCCCCGAGTGTGAGCGCCAACGTGTACGTGTCCGCCGAGGCCCGTCGGCACGACGCTGGCGGGACAACGAGGGCCGTCACAGGCTGCGTGCTATCCTCGGTGGAGCTGAACGGGTAGACACACATGAGGCCGATACACGTCTTTGAAGGGGCCTTGGGACACACAAATAAATACACACAAATAAAATGATTCCCTATAGTTTCCCATATCTTCTGGGCTTTTGCCTTCCCGCCCAAGCCCATGTTTTCCCATATCTTCCTGGGACTCGACGATAAATTGCGTCTGTGTGCTTCTTTCCCTCCTGAAACACACACATGGGGCCGATACACGTCTTGAGGATCATCGGCACGGGGCTGCGGGGTCCGCCCGCTCCCCCCCTCACGGCGAGCCCGGCGCGGGGCGCCTCGCCGCACGCACGAGGACCCGCTCCGCCGGCCCCGGCTGCTCTCGTCGCACGTCCTGCACGTAGATAGAGCAGCCACTTGCCGCGCTCGTGCAGGCGGGAAGGCCTGGGGGAAACGGCGGCTTCGCGCACACGCACTCGAAGAGCCCGTGGGGCTCCTCCGAGGGGGGCCAACGCGCGGCACAAGCAGCAACCGCCGGGGACCTGCGCGGGCTTCTCGGGTCGGCGCCGGGCCTCCCCCCACGTTCAGCAGCCCTTCCCCGGCGCGTGGAGCGAGCCCAGCGCGGACCCGCGCGGACCTCCGGAAGTTTATGCTCATGCCGGCTTTGGCCCTCGATCCACGTCGACTCGTCGACCATGCGGACCGCCTCCTCCGCGCTCTCCCGACGTGATCGGAGGCTGCTCGCTCCCTCTGGTCGCGTGGCCGTGCAGCCTGTGGGAGCGCTAGTACGCCGCCTCGTCCACCGCGGCCGAGGCTGGCGCCCCCACCCGCGAGGCAGCGGCCGAGGGAGGCTCCAGTAGGGAGGGTGCGGCAGAGGGGAACTGAAACAAGGTCGGCTGGCAGGCTTCGGGCGCATCTCTTGGCAGGGAACGCTCTGCCACACCCGGCGACGCCAGTGTGGACGACTGCGGGGGCGCCTGGGCGCCCAGAATGGCCGAGAGTATCCTGTCGGCTGCACGCAAGATTGACCCCGTGCAAGAGCGGCCTTTCGTGCGCGGCTTCGGGGGGCCGCGGGGAGGCCAAATCCGGGCCATCCTAAGCGCGCCAGCCAAACCATGTGGGACCCCTGTGGGACCGCACCAAAGGCCACTCCGGCAAATACTGTCCCCCTTGCGCGCGGCCAATCCTGGCAGCAGACGGCGACATGGCGCCTGGGGACACGGCCCGTGGGCTCGGCGACGCGGGTGACAGCGCGAGCGGCGCCGCTGCCTCGTCCCTCCGATCGTGCTGGGCTCCGCCACTGCCCAAGGAGGCCGCAGCCCGCGGCGCGGCCTCCTCGGCATCGAGCTCCAGCTCTGCGCGCCCAGCGCTGCCCAGGGAGAGCGGGGAGAGCGCAGCCAGCATCGCGCTTGGAGGTGCGGCGGCCAGCGCCTCGACAGGCGGCGCGGCCTCCGCGGCGCGGGGCTCTGCGCACCCAGCGCCGGTCGGGGAACGCGCCTGGGCGGCCGAGCGGCGGCCACCCGGAGAGAGCGCGGCCGGCGGCGGCGCGCTGCGGGGTGCAGCGGCCGACGCCACG
Organism: Prorocentrum cordatum; assembly: GCA_963575745.1. NCBI lineage: Eukaryota > Dinophyceae > Prorocentrales > Prorocentraceae > Prorocentrum > Prorocentrum cordatum. The sequence continues at coordinate 121,618 of CAUYUJ010018671.1, read as the reverse complement.
GCTGGCAGCGCGGCCTCGGCGGCGCGGGGGCGCGCGCGGCTGCTCCAGGAGAACAGCACCGCGCCTCCGCCCCTCGGGGAAGGCAGCACGGGCGGAGCGGCCTCCTCGGCGCGGGGCGAGCGCCTGAGGCTGCTCACCGACGGCGTCCGCGCGGTCGCGCCGAAGCCCCTCGGAGAAGGCGCGGAGGGCGGCACGGCCTCCTCGGCACGAGGCCCGGCGCCGATGCTGCTCAGCGAGGGCGTCCGCGCGCTCGCGCCGAAACCCGCCGGGGAAGTCACGGCCAGCGGCGAGACCCCGTCCGCACGAGGCCGCGCGCGCCCGAGGCTGCTCACCGACGGCGTCCGCACGCTCGCGCCAAAGCCCCTCGGGGTGGGGGCGGCTGGCGGCACGGCCTCCTCGGCGCGAGGCCGCCTGCGCCCGATGCTGCCCACCGACGGCGCCCGCACGCCCGCGCCAAGAGCCCGCGGCGAAGGCGCGGAGGGCGGCGTGGCCTCCTCGGCACGAGGCCGCGCGCGCCCGATGCTGCTCAGCGAGGGCGTCCGCGCGCTCGCGCCGTGGGCCCCCGGGGAAGGCACAGCTGGCGGCGCGGCCTCGGCGTGGGCGCGGGGGCGCCGGCGCCCGATGCTGCTCAGCGAGGGCGCCCGCACGCTCGCGCCGTGGCCCTCTGGGAGAGGCGCGGCCAGCGGCGCGGCCTCCTGGGCACGAGGGCGGTCGCGCCCGATGCTGCTCAGCGAGGGCGTCCGCTCGCTCGCGCCGCGGCGAGTCGGGGAGGTGGCGCTGGGCGGCGAGGCCTCCGCGGCGCGGGGCTCTGCGCACCCAGCGCCGGTCGGAGAACGCGCCTGGGCGGCCGAGCGGCGGCCATCCGGAGAGAGCGCGGCCGGCGGCGGCGCGCTGCGGGGTGCAGCGGCCGACGCCACGGCTGGCAGCGCGGCCTCCTCTGCGTGCTCTGCCGTGGCGGCGCCCATGACGGCCATCCGCTGCGCCAGACGCGCGTTCTCGTCCTGCAGCCTCCGGATCTCCTGGGGCTCGGAGGAGGAGAACGACGGCGGCGACGAACGTCACGACGATGTCGAGCAGAGGCAGGGGGGGGAAGATCAGCAGCAAGAGCAAGCACGGGAGCGCGAGTATATGTCCCGGAGCAATAGCCGGCGGCCAGAGCAGCCAGGATGGACGGCATCAAGGTGTGAGCATACTCCATGCGCGGCATCAAGGTGTGAACATCCTCACCGTGGTGCTCTCAAAGCGACCGAAAGGCCCCCCCAAGAGAGCTCCCGAGGCCCCTGAGACCCTAATATGGCCGAGGGCCCCCGAAGGAGGCACTGATTTACGGGGGCTGGTCGGGATGAACCTCATCTTTGCTTTGATCGGTGCCCCTCCTCCATCCGTCACTGATGCGCACCCCGCTGTCTTTCTCTCGCCCGGTGGCTGGGCTAGTTGGGCTGGCGGCGACGACACGCGAAGGGTAAAAAACTCTGGTGCTTTTCGACGTGTCCTGTGCCCCCCTGCCTGCAGATCGGAGGCCCGCGGGGACCTCCGGAGGCCCGAGAAGCAGACGCTTTCCAAGGCCCCGAAGCCTACCCGAGCCTCGCGCCCCCAGCCCCGCCTTCCCCTCTCCGCTCTGGACGCTCGAAGTTGGTACGGCACAAATGCGTATGGGGCCCAACAGCGAACGCTGTCCAACACCGACAACTGCAGCTGTTGGGCAAGCGACTATCTGTCTGAAACGGACAGCCGTCCACGGCGACACCGAGGGCGAGTCCTCTTCGGAATGGACAGGAGCTTCTGTCGGTGTTCGTCCCAATTCATTCCGTACTCGGATCACCGCGGGTGGTGCCAAGGGGATTAAGGCGTTATACGCGGATGCTATGGCGGCTGCCTGGCCTAGTAAGTGGGTTAGAAATAACCTAAGTGGCTCAGGGGGTTCGCTGACTCCGCTGAGTGAGCGGGCCCCACCTAGCCTAGACCTCTACCCCCCCAAGCCACTGAGGGCACTTCTAACCCACATAAAGGCTAGAGCAGTCAGTTCAGATATAACCCACCTCAGCATCCACCTATCCATTTAGCAACCCCGCAGTTATCCAAGTACGTACCCAATTCCGATCGTTCCCTTCCCCCTCTCGGGGGGGGGTGACAGGGTAGGACAGCAAAGAAAAAGGTATAGAGAATCAGCTCAAGTACCTGGTGTCCCCGGCACCTCCTGGCGCCGGGAGGCGCCCTCGTATCGAGGGATGGGCCCAATTACAGGGCGGAAAACAGCTGCATGCAGCAGATTTCGTAACCGCCTCCTTCCCTTCCTGTCGGCTACACGCAAGAGTGACCCTGGGTAAGAGTGACCTTCGGTGCGCGGCTTTTTGGGGGCCGCGGGGAGACCAAACCTGGGCGCGCAAGCCGCCGCTACCGCTTCGCTTCCAGCCATCTGAGGGCCCATATGTGCCCGCACCAACCGACACTCCGGCAACAGGTCACTCTTACGTCTAGTCGATCCTGCCCTTTCGTCTGGCCCGACCCTCCCCCGGTCCCACCGCCGGGTGGGGCCGAGGGGAGCCGATCTCCTCGAGATGCCGCTGGTTCTCCGCCGCCAGCCGGGCGACGGCGTCTGCGCGGCCCCCGTCGCCCGGCGGGGGCGCGGCCTCCACGCCCGGGGAGGGGGGGGGGCTGGAGTGATGGGCAGATGTTCCACCACCACTACCATATGTAGGATGAGGTCCTCCTCCTCCTCCTCCTCCTCCTCCTCCTCCTCCTCCTCCTCCTCCTCCTCCTCCTACGTATGGTAGTGGTGGCGGAAAATGCCCTGGGCATGGGGTGGGTGGGGGGCATCGGACCTTCGAGGTTCGAGGTTCGGAATTTCAGACACGCTTTCGTCGGTCGATCTGTGGTCTGCCAGCCTCAGGATGCCATCCAGCGCCTGCGCCTCGCCGAGGGCGTTCCGGGGGTGCCCCGTCGCCAATCGTCCCGAACGGCCGCCGTAAAGCCGAGTGGCCCGCCTGGAAAGGTTGTGGGGGATGGGGGGAAGCAGTCAAAGACGGGAGGCGAGGAGAGAGTATGAGGGAGGATGAGGAGGGCGCGGAAGTCTTGGAGAAGGAGATGGAGCTGATCACGCTACGCTCCAATCTTGACTCCCGCATCTCGCTGAGAAGTGACACCGCCTCCTGACACAGCCCACCCTTCCTGGATGCGCTGACCCCAGCGCTGTTGCAGACGACGTCCGGATCAAACATCGTCTGTCTCATCTCGCCGAACATCAACAACGACTGCTGCCACTGTCCGCTTTTCTCGCACGCGCTGACCCCAGCGCTAGCACAGATGACATACAGCTCCAATTGTGCTTCCGACATTTCTCCGAGCAGAGAGAGCGCCCGCTGCCACTGCCCACCACCTTTCCCGCACGCGCTGACGCATGCGCTGTAGCCGACGACGTCCGGCTCGACCGTCGCGTCGAACATCTCACCGAACAGCGACAGCGCACGCTGCCACTGGCCAGCTTCTCGTGCGCTGATCCCTGCGCTGCAGCCGATGACGCTCGGCTCCCAATTCGTCTCCCACATCTCGCTAAGCAACGACAGTGCTTCCTGCCACTGCATGCCTTTTCCACATGCGCGTATAACCACGTAATCTAAGTAGGGGTTACCTGGTACACGTATGTGACATGCTTCCCGATACAGTTTCAAAACTGGATTCCACTGCCTTGTTCCTGCGCACCTCTTGATGCCCGCTTTCAGTGGGAGCTCGCTGGGTCGAGATTCTTGTCCCCTGCCTGGCGTACCACAAGACATTTGACACGAACACTGGATCGCACCGCATCGCAGGCACCTCCGCCAGGGAAACGTCAAAGTTCCCCACTCGAAATCGCATGGATGAACTCAGCATAGGTTGATGCCTGCTCAGCCCGTGAGCGACAGCTCGGCCTCTGGGCGACCAGCGGCGGGGAGGAAGAGGAGCAGCAGCAATCCCACTGGCAGAGGTGTCGCGGGGAACAGGAGCAGAGGAGGAGGAGGAGCAGAGCAGAGCAAGAAGAATGCGTGGAAAAAGAACAAGAAAGAGGAGGATGAAGAGGAAGAGGAGAAGGAAGTAATCCGTAACCATTTGGGCTTAAAGCTGTATGCGGGAACTCTATCTCCCTCCCTCGTCCCCTGCGCCCCTGCCGCGCGGCCGCCCTCGGGGGGGCCAACCTCAACGCGCCGTCGCGCCATCGGCGGCGGGCGGCGTGCGCTTCACCGTGAACACCTTCATCCACGAGAGGGTGAACAACATTGTGTGCATCTTCACTCACGTGTGTTCACAACCCCTTTCCACGGGTGGGCGGCCAACAGGGTGTACATCATCCGGGTCACGCTACAAGACCTACCCACGCTTCCTGGAGACATTCCCGCCGAAATGCCGAGACCAAATGCGACCGGGACGACACAGGCACGAGCAAATGCAGTATGCAGGAGCACGGGATACCTCGCCGACGTGGGATGAAACCACACCTCAACGACATCATGATCATCCCTACGGCCGTCCTAAAAAAGGCGCATCGCTCCTGCGACAGGCTGCGTAACAAGCAGCCTCACGACAAGTACGATGCCAAGTACGGCAGCTCGGGCGACTACGACACCGAGTGCGACACGAAGCACGAGAAGTACCACGAGTACGGCACCAAGTGCGCCACCAAGGTCGTCGGCAAGTTCGACGGCAATCGCTGCGGCATGAACCTGTTCGCGGCCGCTTTTATGGCAGGCCAGATCACGATCGACCTGGCCGCGGGGTCCTTGCCGTAAGGGACCCAGGCGCGCCTCGGCGACCAAGTCCACCGGAGCTTCCTTTCTCAATTGCCGGAGCCAGCGTGGCCTACGACGGCCGCTTGACCAGCTACGACATCCTCCAGAGCAGGCAGGTCCGAGGACTCCAACGGCCGCCAAGACTAGATTGCCACCAGTACCGCAAGCAAATCTTCGACGGCCAGCTTCGAGGGCCACCATAAGAACTTCAATGGAAAGATGCAGAGCCTCAAGACCAACCACCTGAACTTCGAGGGCCACTGCCAGAGCTACGACGGCAAGAGACAGAGCTTAGAGGGCGCCAAGCTGAGCATGGAGAGCCACCAACGGAGCTATGAGGACAACAGGCTGATCTACCAGCACCATGCGCAGAGCTACGAGGGGTGCAAGCAGGTCTACGAGGACCATCAGCCGAGCTATGAGGATAAGCAGAGCTTCGAGGACCACACGCTGAACTACGAGAGCAGCTACCGACCGAACTACGAGAGCGACCGGCACCTGCCTCCCTGCCACCTGGCTGGAACAGCTACCTCGACCAGCAGGGGCGACGCTACTACCACCACGCGGCCCTGGGAATGACGACGTGGACGCCGCCGTATACCGGGCCCGCCGATAATTACACGCCTTCGTAGCTGCCTCAAGGAGCCGCCACGCCGCGGAGGCATCGAAGAGGAACGCGCCGACGAGAGTGACGAGGAGGATGACGACGGGCACGACGACTTCAAGGAGAGCGACGAGCACAGCGAGGCAAGACCAGAGCCACTACGGCCAGCAGATCTCCAAGAGCCGCCAGCCGAGCCACGAGGGCCACCTGCTGAGCTATGAGGGTCACAACATGAAATACGAAAACAGCAAGCAGGCCTTCCAGCGCAACCAGCTGGGCTTCGCGAGCAAACTGCCGAACTACGAACACCACGAGCTGAGCTGCTCGGACAACCGGCAGAGCTTCGAGGGCCACCAGCTGTGCCATCGGGGCCACTAGCAGAACTACGAGGACAGCTGCGCTTCGAGTGCCACCAGCATAGCCACGAGGGCCGGCAGCGCGCGCCCGACCCACGCGCTCGCACAGACAAGGGCGACTAGGCCATCCTCGTTGCGGGATATCCGGATTAATATGAATTGAGCTCGGGGCAGGCGCGAACCGCCAGCCTGATCTCGGGGGGCAAACGCTTCACGGGGGGGCGGGCAGGGGGCGGGGCAGAAGATGGCCAGGAGAGCACGGACAGCGCGAGGAAGCCTGAATACACGCGCCAGTTTTTCATCGTCGGCATGGGCCGCCGTCGGAGAGGACATCGGACTCGCCCTGAGCGGCAGCGCGGCGCATGGGCATTCTCACCTGGATAAGTCACTCGCTGGGGGCGGCGGACACGTCCGAAGGGTGGAGAAGAGCACCCGCGCGCCGGAGATACCGCTGGCGCGGCGCAGTCCAAGGCGGGCTAGAAGAGCGCACTGTCTGGGGCCAGGAGGTTGGGCCAAATGACGAACCGAAAACGACGAGAGAGCCTTCTCGAGGTCCGTCGGAGGCTAGCGGGTGGAACTGGTGGCAGCAAGGTCGAGGACGTCGGGGGTCGGGGTGCCAGTGTATATACTGTCTAAACGCGCAAGGGGAAAAAGCGTCGTCCGTCATCGCGCGACGCGCGCAGCATGCGGGGTCGACCTTGGACAAAGCCGGGCAGCGCTTGCGAAACTCCACGTCGAGCCAGAGAAGACAACACTTCCCGCGCCCCCGTGCAAAGGGCACCGTGCGTCGCGAGCTGCAGGGCCGCTGCAATCGCAGAGGACAGGAACAGCGGCGGTCGCCGCCGACCACATCTCACACTTCGCCCGTTGGAACTGACCGAGACGCTCAGACGAGCCAAAACCGGGAACACAGCGGGCATTACTCATCTGAGATGAAGCACGAGGACCATACATTTCCAGAGCCGCGATTCTTCCCCTTGCGATCCCAGAGAAGGCGACGCCCTCGAACTGATCTCACACCGACTTACGGACATTCGTGACCACGCTTCCCGTGCTAGGCAAGTCGCAGTGGCTTCCATCATGGAAAAGGTTTTTGTTGGTTTCTCTCTCTCTCTCTCTCGTGTGCGTGCGCATGAACCCGACGCCGCTCGCGCCACGCATCTCCTGCACGAAAGCCACATCGCGCGGTCCCATCGGGTTCCACGCGCACGGATGAACACGCCCCTGCGTGCCATGACTTCCCAACATGGACCCAACGACGATGGGCGCCCCATGCCGCGGCTGGAAAGTTCAGAGGAAGAAGTGCCCGCGCCCCTGACCGCCCTCCGAAACACCGCCGGCGCCGATGAGCAGGGCTGGAGGCGGAACCGGGGTCGGCGTCGGGCTCGGAGCTGCGGGAAATGCAACAAGGGGGCAGGGTGGGGAGAGGGGCTGCTCAGCGGGACGGTGCGCTGAGACTGAATTGGCTGCAGGGAAAGCCCTCAAAAGAGCACGGCGGCTTCATCGCCGTCACCTCCTGCCAACGCCTGCGACTCCAGGAACTTGGAAATGTCGCCCGTGCTGATGTTCCACACGGTGAGCCAATCGTGATGGGCAGTGGGGTTAGAGGACGATCTGCCTTTCTCCTTTGCGATGGCTGCGCGCTCTAATGGATATCAGACTCCACCCATCAGGCTCCGCACTCAGCCTCATCGCGCCACGGTCGGAGTCGATCCCCAAGACAAATTCCAACAACCGCTTGCGGACATGGGCATGTACAGTTCCTGGACGGACCTCTTGTTGATTCGCGCGGATTGTGGCAGATCTGTTGGAACCCTAAACTGATGTCCTCGTCCTCGTCCTCGTCCTCGTCCCCGTCCTCCTCCTCCTCCTCCTCCTCCTCCTTCTCCTCCACCTCCTCGTCCTTCTGTTCCTTCTTTTCCTCCTCCAACTCCTCCTCGTCCTCCTCCTCCTCCTCCTCTTTCCGATCGCCCACCCGAAGCACTCCGACACGGTCAGGCTCCCATCTGGAGCTCGGAGGCCTCTCCCTCGCTGGGGGAAATGCGACCCGGAAGCTCTGAGCGATGCATTGGCCAAGGGCTGCTGGCAGTCGGCCTCGAGGCTTTTGAAACGATTGCTCTCGCCGAACACGTTCATCATCATCAGCATCAGCATCAGCATCAGCATCATCATCATCATCATCATCATCATCATCATCTTCATCATCATCATCATCATCATCATCATCAGCATCAGCATCATCATTAGCATCAGCAGCATCAGCATCATCATCATGATCATCATCGTCATCATCATCAGCAGCAGCAGCACGAAGGCGGCCGATGACCTTCGTACGCGCATCATGTCCAAGATCGTCCTCACCCTGTCGACGCTTGGAGTCCCCCTCGCTGCCGAGGCGCGCGACCCACGAACTGGAAACATCTGGCGCCGTAGGAACACTTGATGAGGCTGAGCGTGCTTTACGGCTTTGTACATCCTTTTCGTTCCTTGTTTTAGTCCAGGCGGACAGCTGGTTACCTGCGCAGACAACGCAGTGATGTGCATCGCCGCATTGCCAAAGTGAGAAAAAAAACGTGGCCACGTTTACCACGACAGACTGGGACCAAGCCCCCGACTGAGTGATAACGGACTGATGACACTCTGCCATGGTCTTCAGCATGACAAATGTGGGCTGGCCGACCACATTATGCTCCTCCATGGTGGCAGCGCCTGGGGCGCGAACCCCATACGGCAAAGACCCGGAAGTGTCCACTTGGGTGCGACTCCAAGATTGCTCGCACAAGTGAAGCTGCCCGCCCGCGTGCCTTCGCGCTCCCGCTGGTGGCACTTGACCCAAAATTGTAACGGAGGAAAAAGAGGACGAGGAGGAGGAGGAGGAAGGAGGAAGGAGAAGGAGAAGGGAAAGGACGACGACGAAGAACGCGAGGAGGAGGGTGCGCCTTCTCCGCGGCGAGCCACGGGGCGTCGCACTCACCCGCGGCGTGGGGGAGGTAGCTGGCGGGCGCCGTCGCGCGGCGGGCGTGCGGCCTGCGGGCGCGCCCCCCTTCGCCCGCTGATCGGGCAGTCGCTGCCGTCGGAAACGTTTGCTCAGCGTGTCGTGGCGGCGGTTCCGGCCACATGCTGTGCCCTGCGAACGGACAGCGTGTCGTTCCGCTCCGCGCGGTGGAAGGCTCGGGAAAGGCTCTGAGCGTTGGCGCTTCGGGGTCGGGAAGTGGATTGCGTACTGCGCTGAGGCGTGGTGGGCCATGAACCGGCGGAGCGACACGCAAAGTTCCCGACCGCAAAGGGGGTGCAATACAGGGGGTGTGATCGAGGGTTGCAAGAAAGGGGCCCTAAAGCCCTAAAGGGGATCTTCAGGGTCCCTACAAGGCCCCCCCATATGAGGCCCAAAAGGGCATTTTTCGGACACTAGAGATATCCCTTTCCCCTCCCCCTGTTGTATCGACCACCCGAAATACGGATGAGGAGCCCAAAAATCTTGTGCATTGTTCTTATGCCGATACTCAATGGAAGAACATGGTTTACCAGGAAGACGCTTATGCGTGGCACCGCCCGAGCGTCGCCCCCCCCTTCCGATGGATCCTCGGCGACGGTGGTCCATGCATATTTCCCATCTGAGATACGTGTTCCCCGAACTCCCGACCTGGTCCAAAGCGTAAGTGAGCGTCGTCGTTGTCCTCCTCCTCCTCCTCCTCCTCCTCCTCCTCCTCCTCCTCATCATCATCATCATCATCATCATCATCATCATCATCATCATCATCATCATCATCATCATCATCATCATCATCATCATCATCATCATCATCATCATCATCATCATCATCATCATCATCATCATCATCATCATCATCATCATCATTATCGCCGACGTCGCCGTCGTTGCCATCGCCGTCATCATGCCCTGTCAGGGTCGGCGGCAGTGGCCGCAAGGCCTTCCCAATGCGGGTTCCCCAGAAGCCCCGGCCTGGCCAGCGTCGAGTCGTTGACTGACGGTCCCAGGGACCTCGAGGCCGAGACTCGGTGAAAACTGTCGCCTTGATTGTGTTGCGCTTGGGGGGGAGGAGGAGGAAGAAGAGGAGGAGAAGGAAATGGAGAGGACGAGGAAGAGGAGGAGGAGGAAGAGGAAGAGGAGGAGGAGGAAGAGGGGGAGGAGGAGGTGGAGGAAAAGAAGAAGAGGGGAGGGCGGCGTCGGTACAACCCCTTCGCCATCAGCTTATCACCGCATCAGGAGGTTAGGGAGGAGAATGATGATGATGATGATGATGATGATGATGATGATGATGATGATGATGATGATGATGATGACGATGATGATAATGATAATGATGATGATGATGATGATGATGATGATGATGATGATGATGATGATGATGATGATGATGATGATGATGATGATGATGCTGATGCTGATGATGATGACGCGGAGGAGAAGGAGGAGGACACGGAGGAGGAGGAGGAGGAGGAGGAGGAGGAAGAGGAGGAGGAGGGGGATGCGAGTGGGGAGGAGGAGGAAGAGGCGGAGGCGGAGGAGTGCGGGTAGCCCGAGGCGAGCGTGTCTCCTGAGGCCCAGCCGCCGCTCGCGAGGCGGAGAATTTGGCTCGCGCGCGACGAGAGCGCGGGCAGCCGTCAGCAGTGCGTTTGGCTGGCTGGCCGCGGCCGTTTTGCATGTGTTATAAGGGTGGAATGCAAGGACGATGCGTCGGATGGTGGCCTGGAACGACAGCTCGCTAGGCACAGGCGGGTAGGCTGCTGGGCGGCCCAGCCCCCAGCGCGTCAATGCGTCGAGGAGGAGTGGAGGGTCGGGGGACCAGAGGAAACCCAAGAGGCGAGGGCAAGAGAGGTAGTGGGGGAATGAATCTGGCTGCTCACAGCAGCCGAACACACACAGCTGCGGGGCGCGAGCACGCGCATGCGGGCGGTGGTCGTCCACCCGCCAGCCACGGTCTCGAGCGTTGCCCAGCGCCCGCTCGGGCGAACGCTGCGCAGTGTATCGGTGAGCGACTTCCATCGCTCGGCCAGTAGATCAGGTTCAATATGTAGGCCCCGCGCGCCGACCCGCTTTGTGAGGGCGACTGCGAAGGGCGAGGCGCATGCGGCCATGCGAAGAGACGCAGCAAAGGCTCGCTGGAAGTGGTGGCGGCGCGGCGGCTGAGCTTCCAATGCCAAAGCCTTTTCCGCCTGTGCTGCGCGGCGGGCTTCTTGCATCGCAGCCGGTGTGAATGGGGGGGTGCGCTGCCGCGCGCGATTGCTCCCAGAAGCTGGGAGACCACGACCCGTCCAACCAGCAATGGGAAGAGTGAACTGCACTTCCCCCCCATGCCGCGTCGCGGAGGTGAGTTAAGTGAGGTCCCCGAAGCTCGGCCAAGGCGCGCGACGCAGAACGGGCGACGGTTGCGACAGACATGACCTGTAACGATCGAATCACTCGTGGCAGCGATCAACCCGCCATAGCCAGGAGGTCGACCTTGCGGAAAGTGTTCGGCGGCAGACCTAGCATCTCGTGGAAAATGCAATGCTCGCGGTGTACGATGGATGCGGGGACTGGAAAAACTGGCTACCATAGCTTAAAGTAGACAGCGCTGGCATGTTGTAGAGACGAACCGTGGCGTCGCTTACAGAGCGCCCATGCCGAAGCGACTGAGCGCGCTGCAGCCATTTCTGCCCAGAGGCGCGCCAATGGTCGGCCAGGGGGGCCGAAGGGCCGAGGAAGATCCCCAGGCATGAGGCGCGCCCCTCGATCGAATACTAGCGCCAGGAGAGCGCGAGCGCGGAAAGCAGGCCCTGGGCGCAGGCAACGGCAGCACGCGACGCTGAAGCCCAAAGAGGGACAGCAACACACTTGCGTGGCTTAAGCGAGAGGAGTGCGAGGCTAGCGGCGGCGCCAAAGGCTTCAGTCACTTCGCCGAACGCCACGATGGATTCGCACGCGATGTCCAGTTCGTCCGCGCATGCGCCCAGGTAGTTCGTCGAAGTGGCATCCGCGTTGTCCGGGCCGATGGCGGCGGCGACGCGGCGGGCCAGCGGGCGCATCGCAATCGCCCGGGCGGGCCCGCTCGCATGGCAGCCCTGGGCAACGCCCGACTCGATCGCGAACGCGGGGCGGCGTGCGCCGTCGACCTTGACCGAGGAGGTGGGTGCGTTGCACGTGGCCTCGAACAGATGAACGCGGCCCGTCGGCTGCCCAAAGCGGCGCAGCGCTTTGAGGGGTCACGTTCTGCCGAGAGATAGGGGCGCCGCTGCGAAGTCGAAGCCGATGAGGATGGGGCGGCGCCCCATGGCGTTCTCCAGGAAACCAACACGACGCATGCCAGCGTCCAGTCGCACAATGTGCTACATGAAGTTCCTGCCCATGACGAAGCCCTGCTGCGCCTTGCGGATCCGCTCGGCAACGAACGGCTTCATGAGGCGCCTGCGATGGCCTTGATGTCCGTGTTCTTAAGCGAGAGTGGTCGAGTGTCTTCGGGTAGGCGACCCGCTGTGAGTTCGCCCAAGAGGTCGCGGCCCTTCGGGAGACATGCGAAGTCCGAGTCGCTCACTCCACGAGGGATCGAGTGCCCCGAGCAGAGGTGGAGAGCCAAGTCCTCCAGGATGGAGAGCGAGTGGTCGCGGGCGATCCAAAAGTTGCGCGGCAAGCTGCCCGGGCCTGGCGCCGAAGGGGAAGCCCGCTTCAGGAAGGCCCGCAATTGGTGCATGGACGGCGGCAGGATGTCCAGCTTGTCCCCCTGCGGCGCGCGCGTGTCGACGCGCGCGCGGACGGCGTCGGGGTCCACGGTCTTGTGGGAGAAGACGGGGCGCCGAGGTTTGCGCGGGGCGTCGACCATTTCGCCGCTCTCTCCGGTTGTGGCAGCGGGGCCGTTCAGGCGCGGTCTCAATCCCTTGGAGGACAAGCCGGCGCTTCCAGGGGACCCAGAGGAGGGCGCGCTTCTGAGAGACCCGCAACACCCTCTGGAGCTCATCAGGGGGCAGGGCCTCTGGGCGGCCCCGCGTGGGCCTCGCTGCCCGTTGCGCCAGCGAGCGCCGGTGCGCTTCGAAGTCGCGGCGCAAGGAGGGCGAGAAGCATGCGAACTGGGCGCCGTCGGTGAGCTCGACGATCGGGGAGTCGATGTCGAGGAAGCGCTTCCAAAGCTCAGTAGCGGCGTGGAGCCGTCGTGCCAGCTGCGCGTCTTGTCGCCAGGTCGCCCGCGAGATCGAGCGCGCGGCGCAGACCCCGGGAGAGGTCCCCCGAGCTGAGGCGGGCCCAGTCGTCCCAGACCATGCGGGCAGCCTCTGACATGCAGTGCTTGCGCTGGCGCCGGCGCGCCTCGATGGGGAGGCGCTGGGTGTCCGCGGCGCCGATGGCGCCCTGCATGTAGGTGGCGTAGTTGGGGCTCGCGGAACACAGGTGGCGGAATGGCTTGCTCGGCTGGTGGTGCGCGCGGCTTGACGCCGATCGAAAAGGAAATGAAGGCGCGGTCGCTGAGGCGCTTGTCAGGAAGAATGGAGGGGTCGCGCGGCACGCGGACAGCCGCCGTGAGCTCCCGCGTCGCGTGGGAGGGAGGGCTGATGAACACGCGGTCGATAGAGGAGGCTGCGTAGTCTGACTTGTCGAAGCGCGCGGCGGTGGTGGCGGGGGGGGGGGGGCGGCTCGGACTCGACCTCCAACGTGGAATCGAATGGGGCCTTCCAGAAGGGCTGCTGCTGGCGGTAGTTGTTGCCGCGCTGGGGGTGCGCGCGCATCGCCCAGGGCTGGTTGAAGCTGCTCGGCGGGCGGCTGGCGGTGTTGAAGTCGCCCATGGCCAAGGAGGCGCGCGCGGTGTGTAATCGCAGGCCGCCGATTCGCGAAGCGCGTGCCAAGCTGCGCGGGCCCTGTCACGGTCGCGCGCTTGAAGTTCATGGTCGTAGATGTTCACGACGGCAAGGGGGCGGCCTGCGTCCACATTGCTGATGACCAGCTGCTGGGTGCGCCCAGGCACCGGCGAGACATGCTCGAAGACGGGAAGCTGGTCGGGGCGGAGGCGCCCCTGCTGCGCGCGCGTGAAGCAGGGGATAAGACTAGCAACGCCACCAGTTGATGAGGACGCCTCGCGCTCGGGATCTGTCGCAAACTCGGAGAGGACGAGCTTGTGCGGGCACGGTTGCGTGTCCAGCCAGGTGCGATAAAGCACCTCGGAGCCGTGGGCCCCCTGTAGCAGGATGGCGCGCTTGCTGCGCATGTACCTGATGGGCGATGCTCGCTTGCGGCGCCGCCTGCGGGGCCTGGAAAACATGGGGGGGGGGGGGGGGGGTGGGGGGGGGGTGGGGGGGGGGGGCCGCGAGCGTTCCAGCTGATAAATGAAGACGACATGGAAGTGTCCACCTCGCGCCGCGGGGCCCGCGGGCGGCTGGGGGCACCGCGTCGCTGTCTCTGCGTCCGCGAAGAGGGACTGGAAGGCTGTGAGGACGTCGCCGCTGTTGAGGCTATTGAGATCAGGATTCGCCAGCGCTCGCTCGTTCCATTCGAGAATAACGGGGTCGACCTAACCCTCGAGGTCGAGGCGCGCCAGCGGGGCCGCGTCGCAGAGGATCTTGCCCTTCGTGCGAAGTGCCTGCCAGCGCAGCTGTGGGAGCCGCTGGGCGAGGAGCTGCTGGAGCTTCTTGCGCTGGATCCCTGTGCGGATCTGCTTGGGGGACTTGTCGGGCCCGATGAAGACGCGGGGCCGCTGCCCGCCGGCGTTCGCGAGTAGAAGCGCCTCCATCTGCCAGCGGCGTCTCGGGGAGCGCGTTGAAGGGCGAGAGCTCGTGAGATGACCACATCCCTGGCGCCTTTGACCTGCGGGGTGAAGCGCCTGGCGGGAGCGTCGCCACGTAGCTCCACTTGGTCGGGCTGGAGGCCGGCGCCTGCGATCCATACGCGACGACGTTGGAGA
>CAUYUJ010018671.1:105000-106913 GCA_963575745.1 Prorocentrum cordatum | reverse complement strand
CTGATGATGCTGCGCTGCTGATGATGATGATGATGATGATGATGATGATGATGATGATGATGATTATGATGATGATGATGATGATGATGATGATGATGATGATGATGATGATGATGATGATGATGATGATGATGATGATGATGATGATGATGATGATGATGATGGTGATGATGATTATTACGAGGACTATGATGATGATGACGTTGATGATAATAATGGTGTTGATGATGCACACGATTTTGAGTTGAGTCAGTTGAGTCGCAAAACCCCGCCCTAAAGACAGCCAGCTCGGCCCAGGTCTTCTCGATGCGTGGGCGCTGCTCCTGCGCTCCGTTGCCGCTTCACGCCTGGCTTCTCCAGGCCCTTCCAGGTCTCCGCCCGGGGCGGGTGCTTGGCCGGCCACCCCCGGCCTCCGCACCTCCCGCCCCTGCGCCTGGTCTTCAGACCGCCCCCCCTGGGCTGGTTTCGCCCACCGGCGCCGTCGGTCCACGGGCCCCGCAGTCTCGCCTGGCTGCGCTCTCGTGTCCTCTGGGCCCCCGCCGCCCTGGGTGGTCCGGCGTGGCCGCTCCCCCCCAGGTCGCTTCGCAGGCCCCCTCCTCCTCCTCCTCCTCCTCCTCCTCCTCCTCCTCCTCCTCCTCCTCCTCCTCCTCCTCCTCCTCCTCCTCGTCCAGATCTCGGCACCTTGGCTGGCGGGGCGGCGACGGTGACCCTGAAGAAGGCAGCCTCGAGGGCGGCCTTGGACCAAGACGACTACGACGACGGCGACGACGGCCCTCCTCCACCTGGTCCGCAAGGTTCCCCTGGGCCCCAGCGGCCCCTGCCCAGGAGCTGCTGGGGTCCCCGAGGGACTGGCGGAGTCTTTGCTCAAGACGCGGCCGCGCCCAGCGGCGTACGAAGTCCGCGCGGGGAGGAGGACGGCGGGTACCTGGGCGGACCTGGGGACGGCGGGATCAGGAACCAGAGCGTTCAGAGCGAGTCAGCACCTGGACAGCCCTCTGGCACCGAGGTGGCCCCCCCAGACCGCCCCGAGGGCCAGGGGACCATTTCTCCCCTCATGGGTGCCACGAGCGAACTTGGCGCCGCCGCTCGCCCCGGAGAACCCCCGTCGCCACGGCCGGCGTCTCGGGGGGTCGGAGGCTTCCGGGGGGGCAGAGGACGGAGGGGCCCTGGCGCAGCAGCGCGCCCTGGAGAGCCCTCGTCGCCACGGCCGGCTCCTCGGGGCGCCCGTCGAGGGGTGGATCCTGCGACCGCCGCTCGTCTTGAAGAGTCCTCGTCGCCACGGCCGGACCGCGGAGCCCAGCTGCGCAGCCGTAAGCAGCAGGACGGGCGCCAGCTGCACCACCGCGAGCAGGACCACGGACGCCTGCGAGCAGGACGCACTCCAGCTGCAACAGCTGCGAGCACTACGACGGACCTCACCAGATCGACCGCGCGCCACACGATGGACTCCAGCAGCACGACCGCGGGCAGCCAGACGGACTCCAGCATCGCGACCGCGAGCGCCCAGACGGGCTCTGCTGGGCGGACCGAGCAGGCGACAACGACGCCGAGCCCGGCGCGCCTGAGCCCTTCGCCCTACCCGACGCCACTGCAGGCGCCCAGCCTCCCGACGCCCCTCCCGACGCCCCTCCCGCCCGCCGCCCCCTCGCGAAGACGCCTCTCGCGGCTCCCTCCCCGACGCCATCCCCGACGCGCCTCCCACCCCGCCCCGTCGGCCGCACCCTTGCCGACGCCCCGGCCCGACCCCGGCCCAACAGTCGGTGGCGCCGGTGGGCCCCCGTCCCTGCGGCCGGCCACGTCGGCGGCCCACGCCGAGGATTGGGCCATCGCGCACGCGCAGCCGCGCGCGGGCCCTCCGCCCGCTCCCGAGGCCCTTCGCGGCTCCCCTGTGGCGGCGGCCGTGGACGGCCCCC
>CAUYUJ010018671.1:92500-100000 GCA_963575745.1 Prorocentrum cordatum | reverse complement strand
CGCGGGCAGGCCTGCGACGACTGCCATCGAGACCAGGGCGAGCGCCAACTGCGCGGGCCACGCGAAGATCATGATAAAACCGGCAGCCCGACGACACGGGCCTACAAGGGCACCACAGCGACCCCGTGCTTTTGGTTACGAGGTCTGGTTCCACGGGAATCGATAGCGTCGCCAGATCGGTAAGCGCGAACACCGAGGAGCCCGACGCGAACCACAAGACGGCCATCAGCAGCGACTGCAGACCTTGACGCCGCAGATGCGGATGGGGATGGGGAGGCTTCCAGGAAGATGATTTGGACCATCCGCGCCGCCCAGTTTGGCTCCCTCCCTGACCAATGCCCAGCAAGTAACAGAGCAGAGCTGCGGTCCATACCTCAAGCCATAAAGAGCACGCGTGCCAAGCTGATGTCATGGACGGACTCTGGCGCGACGATCCGCGGTCGGCAGCGCGATCATCACAGACAGCTGAGAGTCAAGCGAGCCAACGCTGACAGATGAGATCTGATTGTATACGCGTAAAGGCTTCGAACACCAGCACACGATGACCCAGCCGACCTGGTTCGACTACGACACAGACCCGGCCGTCTCGATGGAGAGGAAATCTCGAGGCTGCACATCGACGGGGAGGCGCGCCGCGGCACTTCCATCGCCGACGCAGCGGCCGAACGCGCAACCTCAGACCACGAGGCCCCCGAGCTCGAGATGCAGCTGCAGCGGGCGCGCGCCAGCTGCAGCGGGGGCGGCGCGGAGGCGACTGTGGCCCGCGCGACGGTGGTAGGCCTGCGAGAGAGAGAGAGAGAGAGAGAGAGAGAGAGCGAGAGACCCTGTCGAGTTAGACCTCTCGAGCGGGTCGCCGCCCCGCGCCGGAAAAGTTCAGGGGGAAAAGAAAAACACCGACACGCAACTCGTAGTCGACTCCCAGGAAAGCTGGGAAAATCTGGGGAGTGGGGGGGAAGACGAAGACCCGCAAAAGATTGGAAGAAAAATTGGGGGAATCCTGCTAGCTGCGTGTATTTGTTTATGTGTCCCTGGGCCCCTGCCAGAGTGACAGCTATGAGTGATATTAGATTCGCGTTGTTCGCCCCCCGCCCCGTGCTTTATTAAGGCCCAAGAGTAGATCGGGTATAGCCAGGACCCCAGGTAAGGCGACCCGGTTAATGGCAGGGCCTCGGGGCCCCCGAATTGGCCAGAATCATTGAATCAGGTCTGCCGAGCTCGTGTTTTTTCGGGCGACGACAGTTCCGGTTAATGGAACGGGGCGGGGGGGCGTCCCCCATTACACATCATTAAGCCAGGTCCCATTAAACCCAGTTCTGCCAACGTCCGAGTAGATGGCAACGCAGTGCGTGCACAAAGCAAGTTAGCAAGCGTGCCCGGTTTTTACTCATCAAGCAGCGGCTTTAGCAACGCAGCCCACCGATAGCCACAGCCAAGATTCGTAGGGGTGAGATTGGTATACGACCCAGTAGTAACCCTTTCCACACCATCTGATACTCTCACTGC
Source organism: Prorocentrum cordatum (assembly GCA_963575745.1). NCBI lineage: Eukaryota > Dinophyceae > Prorocentrales > Prorocentraceae > Prorocentrum > Prorocentrum cordatum. Next base: position 98,497 of record CAUYUJ010018671.1, on the reverse strand, counting down.
TGCTCCACATGCTGGTGTACAAAATGTGGCCGTCGAGTATGCGTCTGACGGGGGGTGGAGGGGAAGACATTTTTGGGGAACGTTAACGCCGACCATAAACAGTAAATGGGTGATTTCTGGCTTCCCCAAGAGTAAAGATGCGCTTCACTGGGGGCCGCAGAAGCGCCCCACCAGGCGCTTGTCATCTGGCACCTCTCGACATCGTCGTCGCCAAATTCGCTTTTTCCTCCTCCATTTCGTCCTCCTCCTCCTCGTCTTCCTCCTCCTCTTGCAACGTACACAGATCTCCTTCTTTCCAATTGCGCATAACACAACGATGCCTCTTCAGGGGCACCAGTTCTGCTCCGACACCAGTCGTTGGATATTGAAAAATCAGCGCAATGGGAGGTGGGGTGGGGTGGGAGGATGTCGGACGTGGCGCGAGCGCATCTAGCTTGCCCCCGCCCCTCTTCCTCCCCAGCTTGGAGTTTTTGTTTTGCTTGCCCACCTCTGTTTCTCCTGCACAGCCCGACCTCCTGCTGCCCAGCGGTCGACTACGTTCTGCTTTTCATGGGGGTTCATTGCAGGCCACGCTCCCACAAAGAAGGACCATGGTTGTTCCCATCGCGTCCCGTTGCCATGCGTTCCTGGTGGCTGCAAGCCATCGCCGCGCTGGAGAGCAAAAGTCGGTGTGTGGTGTATGATGTGTGTATATATAAATATGTGTATATATATTGATGTATCGTTCGTTTTGTTTTGTTGTCAGGGTGAGGGGGGCCGAACGGTCATTCATTGTCCTTGGGTGCGTGGCTGAAGTAGGGATCGGCGGTGAAGATTCACCTTGTTGCGTTATTGCGTTGTTGTTGTTTGTTGTCGCCGTCCCGCCCGCGGCCCACCCCGCGACTCACCCCGCGACCCAATCCGCGACCCAATCCGCGACCCACCCGCGACCCACCCCGCGACCCACCCGCGACCCACTTGCGACCCACCCCGCGACCCAACCGCGACCCACCCGTGACCTACCCACAGTGGATTAATGAAAAAATCTGCGTTTGCGGCGGGCTCGTTGTATAATTTGTGAAGCTTTGGCGCTTGCGGCGGGTTTCTCCAGAGTCTCGCAGATTGCCGACGTCCCCACCGCCCCCTCACTCTTATCCGCATCTGCGGGGTGCTACGTATTATGATCATTTCCCTCCCCTTGTCTTTCTTTTCCCCATAGATAAGGCGGTCTCCAGACATCCAGCGTCGTTGTGATTTCAGTGATGTCGCTTCTCTTCGATGTTGGCCTTTGCAGGCTGCGTTAGGCCCCAGGACCGTCGAAAGACAGCCCTAGGATGAGAAGCCTGTCGCCAAGAATTGGCCGAAAGGTCTGGGGGGCCACGCCTCTGGGTCTAGGCCTCCCAGCTGGGTCCGAGTAGATGGAGTCGGAGGATCGCGCCGCATCGCCGATGCATCGGCGATGCGGGTCGATGTGGAGCCCGATGTTCTCCACGCCGACGGCGTCGATGCACCGCAAATGTATCGGCGATGCATCGGCGCGATTCTCCGACACAATCTACTCGGACCCCATCTGTGAGGCCTCTAGCATCCGGGGTTCCCAGGGGTGGCGCTGGCCTTAGGAACCCCAAGCTTTTCGCACCATTCTGGAGCCCGTGGGGCCATCCGTTGACACCGTGGAGCCCCCACATTTTCGGACCATTTTCGGGCCGTTTCGGAGCACAGTTTTCAAGCCGCTCGACCGCGCTTGTTTCGCAAGAGTAGTTGAACCGTGAAGAGTATTGCTTTCGGGGCGCGCTGATCGCGGTGGCTCCGTGTTCCTTCAAGACCACCGCATGTGTTGATTATTGCGTGTTTGAATCTCCGGGGGGGGCGATCTCCCACGACCCCGCGCGCCGCTGCCCCCGCGTCGCCCTGAGAGGCCAGGGCGTTTAACCCATGTCACAAATTCACTCGCCCAGAGGGCCCTCCCTCCGTTTCCTCGCCTGCCTCCACGCTCACCCCTCGCTCCCAGCCCCGTTGCATGCCCTCCCCCACCTCAGCTCGCCTGCCATCCGTCGCCCCCCCATCCCCCTCAGGTTCTCCTCCCCCACAACTCCACCCTTACCATCCCCATCCGCTCCCCTCTCGTCCCGACCCCGCCCATCCCTACCACTGCTCCTCTCCTCCTCCTCTTTCTCCTCCTCCACCACCACCACCACCACCACCTCCGCCTCCACCACCACCTCCACCTCCTGCTCCACCTCCTCCTCCTCCTCCTCCTCCTCCTCCTCCTCCTCCCCCTCCTCCTCCTCCTCCTCCTCCTCCTCCTCCTCCTCCGCCTCCTCCTCTTTTCCTTTTCCTTATAGATAACTTCTCCTTGTCGCACCTCGAGGCTAGTTTTTAGGACGGTCCGGGCGTTTCTCCTGAGACTTCCTCACAATGTATCACCCTAAAGCCTAAAAAATGACAACAGCTTCACAGATGGAGGGCGGGTCGTTTTCAAAAATTTGGCACTCGCCTTAGCGCGGCGCACATTCGTTTTAGAAATTTGCAAGAGTTTCACGGATTACGGGCGGGTCGTTTTCAAAATGTGGTTCTCGCTTTAGCGCGGCGCACATTCGTTATTTTCTTTGCAATAGCTTCACGGATTGAGGCCGGCTCCTTTTCAAAATGTGGTTCTCGCCGTAGCGACGCGCACATTCATTGTTATTTGCAAGAGTTCCACGGATTCCCATGATCAGCGTACCAGAAATGGTGTTTTAGAAGGATTATGGATTATGAGGGCGCAACAGTTACGTTGGCTCGCGGTATCGAAGTCCTAGGAATGGCGTTCTTTCACGATTCAGGATCGTCAAGACGCAACAGTCAGGTTGATCCGTAGCGTTGGAATCCACAGAACGGTGTTTTGGCATGCATCAGGACCTTCTAACAGTTGCTTTCCAACGAGGCAGTTCCCTCAGTGAACATGAACCCTGGTAGGGGCCTATGAAGAGGGAGCTTGGGGGGAGGGTTTATTCCAACAAGGTTGATGACTCTTGGGTTTACACTGGTCCTCCCCCTCATCATCATCATCATCATCATCATCATCATCATCATCATCATCATCATCATCATCATCATCATCATCATCATCATCATCATCATCATCATCATCATCATCATCATCATCATCATCATCATCATCATCATCATCCACCTCCACCCCCCCTCTCCTCCTCCTCCTCCTCCCTCCTCCTCCTCTCCTCCTCCTCCTCCTCCTCCTCCTCCTCCTCCTCCTCCCTCCTCCTCCTCCTCCTCTCTCCTCCTCCTCTCAGGCCCCGCCTTTGCTGACCGCGCCGCACCCGCCGCCGCGCGCCGCCGCGGGCCAGCGCCCGCCGCGCCCGCGCGCCTGCCCCGGCCCGCGTCGGCGCACGGCGGCGGGTGTCCGCCCCGCCTTGCGCGGCCGGCCGCGCCCGGCCTTCCGCGCCGCCGCCGCTGGCCACTGCGCAGCGCCGCTGCCTGCGCCTCCGCCGCCGCCGCTGCCTGGCGCCGCTGCCTGCCCAGCGCCGCGGCCCGCCAGTGGCCGGTGGCGTCCCTCCGCCGCCGCCCGCGCCTCCGCCGCTGCAGCCCGGCGTGCCGCGCCCGCCGCGCGCGCTTCAGCGGCAAGCAGCTTTGCTCGGCGTCCACGCGGTGGCGCCGCGGGGCGTGCGCTTAGCTAGCGCGCACGGCGCGCCGCCAGCTCGCCGCCGCCGCTTCTGTGGCGCATCGCCCCGCGCACGGCGAAGAACGCGGAGCGAAAAGCCTCTGCGCTGCCCCGCTGCAGCGTCGCCGCGAGGTTCTGGCGCGCCGCCGCGAGCACCTCGGCGTCCCCGCGCGCACGGGTCCAGAGGAGCGCCCGCGCCTCCTTCCCAGCGCCCCCGAGCGCCTCCACGCAAGACGAAGGCCACGCCGACCGTGGGGTCCGTGAAAGCCACGTCGAAGCGGGCGGCCTCCACGGCCGCGGGCGCCGAGCCAGCGGGCGCGCCAATCCCGACGCCATCGTGGCGCTGGATCGTGCCACCGCCAGCATGGCAGCCCAGGCAGTGCCCTGGCGTCACGGCCAAGCCGGCTCCGCAGCGCGTGCCGTCCTCCTTGCACCGGAGGCTGGTGGCGCCGGCGACCGCTGACAGGGGCAGCTGGAGGCGCAGCGCGAAGGCTGGGAGGAAGTGCGCGCCCGTAAGCATCTAGTCCTCCCCAGTTGGCGACACGAGCCAGCTCCCCGCGCCCTTCCCGCTGGCCCGGCGTAGGTGCGCTCCCTTGTCTGGTGGCAAGGCGCCCAAGAGCCGCTGCCAGCGCGCGTGCTGCTCCGGCGCCACGAGGGCGCGCTGCGCTTTGGCCCGGGGCTGCGCGGCGGCGCAGATCCAGGTCGCGCCACGCACCTCAAGAGCGCGGCCCGCTCCTTCAGCCGCTCCCCACGCCATCGGGCAAGCTCGTTGGTAAGCCTCGAGGCTGGGGAGTGCGGCCGTCGGCGAGAAGCTCGCCCTCGCGGGGTCGGAGCCCGGGTCAGCTCCCGCCGCGTTGCGCATGTAGGGCAGCGCGCTTCTCACGCATGCGAGGTGAGGCCCAGGGAGAGGCAGGGCGCGCGGGTTCCAGGCCTTGTTTTTTCCGCGCGCTCAGGCGGAGGCCCCGCGCCGCCATGAGCGCTGGCGCCGCGAGGAGCGCTTCCTCCTCCTCCTCCTCCTCCTCCTCCTCCTCCTCCTCCTCCTCCTCCTCCTCCTCCTCCTCCTCTTCCTCCTCCTCCTCCTCCCCCATTCCTTTTCCTTATGAATCATTTCTCCCTGTCGCACCCCGAGGCTTGCTTTTAGGGCGGGCCGGGCGTTTCGCCAGATACTTCTTCACCACTTATGATTCTGAAGGTCAAAAAATTGCAACAGCTTCACAGATGGAGGGCGGGTTGTTTTCAAAACGTGGTTCTCGCTTCAGCGCGGCGCACACTCGTTTAAAAATGTGCAAGAGCTTCATGGATTGAGGGCGGGTCGTTTTCAAAATGTGGCTTTCGCTTTAGCGAGGCGCACACTCGTCTTAAAAATTGTAAGAGGTTCACGGATTGAGGGCGACTGGTTTTCAAAATGTGGGTCTCGCCTTAGCGCGGCGCACACTCGTTTTAAAAATGTGCAAGAGCTTCACGGGTTGAGGGCGGGTCGGTTTCAAAATGTGGTTCTCGCCTTAGCGCGGCGAACACTCGCTTTGAAAAGTCGCAAGAGTTTCACGGATTGAAGGCGGTTCCTGTTCAAAATGTGGTTATCATTGTAGCGCCGCGCACATTCGTTTGCAAAATCTTCAATAGTTTCACAGGTTCCCATCATCATTGTACCAGACATGGTGTTGTTGCAAGGATTAAGGGATTCACGGGCGCAACAGTTACGTTGATTCTCTGTTTTGAAGTCCTAGGAATGGCGTTTTGGCAACATTCACGATCGTCAAGACGCAACGCTTAGGGTGATCCGTGGCGTTGGAATCCCGAAAGCATTGTTTGTGTTTTCCAACGAGGCAGTTCCCTGAATGGAAATGAACCGCTGTAGGGGCTTTTGAAGAAGGAACTTGGAGGGAGGGTTTATTCCAACATCGTTGAGGATCCTTGGGTAACACTGGTCCTCCTCCTCTTCCTCCTACTACTACTAATAAAAATGCGAATACTACTATTACTACTACTACTACTACTACTACTACTACTACTACTACTACTACTGCTACTACTACTTATTCTTATACTTATATTTCTATGTATACTTATACTTATACTGTTACTGCTACTTCTTCTACTTCTTCTTCTTCTACTACTACTACTACTACTACTGCTTCTACTACTGCTTCTACTACTACTACTACTACTACTACTACTACTACTACTACTACTACTACTACCTACCTACCTACCTACCTACCTACCTACCTACCTACCTACCTACCTACCTACCTACTACTACTACTACTACTACTACTACTATTACTACTACTACTACTACTACTACTACTACTACTACTACTACTACTACTACTACTACTACTACTACTACTACT
>CAUYUJ010018671.1:0-87500 GCA_963575745.1 Prorocentrum cordatum | reverse complement strand
ATTGGCGGCCACACCCACAGTACCGAAGTTGAATGTTTGGGTGTGGCTTGGGTGGCTATCCTTACCATTCAGTTGCCATGGGACGACCAGGTGCACACCATCAGCAACAACGTTGCGACTGTTGATAAAACTCTTAGCAAACCGGCTTCAGACGCGGACAAGCTTGTTGCTACAGTGTTTCGTGATGTCCAGCGAGTTCATCTTGTTGGAGGTATTCAGGAACCATGTCACCAAGATCACCCTTGAAACGAAATGTCCGATTCCATATCGTAGCATTTCGTTGAAACATCATAGATATGCCTCTACATGATACTCCGCGGCAGGCATTGTCTTACTCCGTTGACGCTGGGCGGCAATCTACCAGGTTCGAAGACTCATAGACATCGTTGCTTCCTTTTCTTAGTTCGGAAGGTTTTTGCTTCAAGATTGCCAAGCAGATATGGCCTAATGCCAGAGATGCTGAAGAGTTGCCATGCGTGGTTCGGAAAGTCGTTTATACAGATGCAGTACGATTTTGCGACCTTCAACCATGTGACCAGATGTGCAGGGGAAGGCGACCACGATGCGGATCCCATCCACAGTTTTGCACGGCGTCAAGAACAGAAACCACGTGCCCAACACATTCGGATCAAAGTGTGGGACGGATTTGTCTTGGTTGGTATTCAGGAGACACTTTACCCCGTTGGCAAGTTCGAAGGTGATGGGTTTCTTTCGGTCCGTATTAGTTATACCTCCAAGGACCTGGATTGCTCTCTGTCGCACAGCCTCCAGCTGAGCTAATGGCGCGGGAAGAAACGTGCGTTGAAGCTTCTGCCCAAGCATGTACATGCACGCGGTCGGGAGATATTGTTCAGATTGGCGCATCCTTGTTGGCACACGCGGTGGCCGTGTTGGACGCCCCTTCACAACCGCTGTAGTTCGATGGAATTGCTTCAGCATGGTCGACAGTTGCGGAATGACGGTCGCACGCTACTGGACAGGCGCTCACCAAGGATTGCCCTGACGAACCCGAATGCTACAATGGGCAATATTGCATCGGACGTGGGCGGACCTGTTGGCCCTCATGATACGTTAGATCTCAACGACATGGAGCTGCAGAAGTTAGCCACGCACTACGACACGATGATTGCGAACGCCTTCTTGCCCCTTCTGTACCCAGCCACGTTTCGCGCCAAGTTTTGATCGCGACGCCGCATGGACAACGCGTTGCCCCATTGCTCTCGACACGATTGCGCCACCCATTGCCATGTAGCGGTCGACTTGGTCTCTGCAGGCAAGGCCACCGATCACTGATCTTTCGTCATCGCGATCGCCGCGGCCAAACACGACCAGTCTGCAGAACATGGGCGGCCACGGTTGCATCGCACCAAACTTGTAGACACCGTCCGTCAGCAGAAGCTTCGCCCGGCAATGCTCGATATACCGGTGCCTCTTTGGCCCCGGGATATCAACGCGCAGGTCGCCGATTTCATTAATACGGTCGACAAGTGCATGGCGGTACTCTTCGCCGAAGACAGGTTGCCATCTCGGACGCAGTGTATCAGATCGGAGACAGTGGCTTTTATCCAATTGCGCAGGTATGCAGCACGCGCCCAAGCTCTAGCTCATCGCCAACATTGGAAAACTGTCGCTATGCTTGCGCGGATCTTTCCAAAGCAGCCGACGCAGACGCGCCCGTGGTCTGCCCCGACCTTACAGCTAGTTTTGGCATGTAATCTTTCTCAGGCGGAAGAGTTCACGACCCCTGAGCTAATCGCGGCAGCAGCCAGATTCACGGGACCGACGATCCGCGCGCTTGCACTGCAATTAAAAAAGATCGGCATCAGTTGCTATAAGAGACTGCAAAGAAGATCGGCGCGCTGACGGCCATCACGAATGGACGAGGCATCAAAAAACAAGTGCGTTTCAGCGGGGAGGCGGCGAAAAGGCGCGCTCGCAGTCTCCTTCGCCAGAGGTTTTAGGCCCTCCACCAGCGCTGCAGAGTGGGCAGAAGCTCCGAGACATCAGTTCGCCATGCACGAGGACGGGCGCGCACTTTCCGAAGACGCTCTCAGCGACGAATATGACTCTACCGCTTGGGCACGCGGTAGGCATCATTAGATCGACCGCCACTGTCCCGCCCCCGAGCCGGTCTGCGAAAGGCCGCGCGGGGCCAAAGCCCATCGCGCACCCGGCTTCGATCTGGTCCAGAATGCAGTTCTCGAGGCGGCGCCAGACGCAGCGCCGCCGCGCCATCAAGCGATCGTGGCCAAGACGGGCATACGTGTTCAGGAAGTTGTTGCGCGCAAGGCTGCAATCTCTGATGGTCTCCACAAGTTCACGATTGCGACGCCCCGCGGGTCCGCCACGCTGAATTTGGGCGCGATCAAGAGCCACCGCGAACTGTCCAGGGCCAGTTCTGCGGATTGCTTCGACGCCATGACGGTCGACTCGCAGATTGGAGGCGCGGGAGGTCGCCGCGCCGGCGCGGCTTCACAGGAGGCGCGCGCGTTTAAGCAGGTGGCCAAGAGGCAGGGCTGCATTGCCATCGTGCTCTGCACAGGCCTTGTGGCGTCATGTTATTTTCGTTTGAAACAGGAAGGCGCGCCTATCAACGGCGCGGGTAAATATGGTGATCACGCGGCTCCCAACGCACCAGCGCTGGCGCACCTGCTGCTTACTACAACGTTGGCGGCCCCTGCGCGCATCGACGATAGAGCGGACCCGCATTTGGTTGCTCTGTCGATCGAAGCTCAACAACTCACACATTTTAAAGTTCCGGGTGGTCATCAGTGGATTGCGTCTCAGCGCTGTTCGAGGTCCCGGGAAAAAAGTTGTTGACCTTCATTTACATATGAAATATGCCCGGCCGCTCCGAGGCATCAAGAAGGACACGATCGAAGCCGACATTGCGCTCGGCCCTTTCGATTGCACAGGTCGCGACACAGATGCTTTCTCTCGTCACGGACGCCGACGTTGTCGACAACTCGGGGCCCCGATAGCCATGCTGCGACCCCTCGAAGCTGCTGGGCCAGATCTCGACGCTTGGCCGCGCGGACAGAAAGCACATGCGCGGCGCTCGTTTCCAGTTGCATTTTGGCGAAGTCAAAATTGCGGCGGCGGCGCATTCAATGGCGCGGGCTGCCCAGCCGCGAAGCTCGCCCTCTGCTGGCGCGAGCGCGGCGGTTTTGGATTGGTCTTCCTCCGATCGGATCTACATTAAGCAGAGGTATAAGCACGCAGGGGGCATCTACACCGCGGGCGGCAGCCTGGGACCAGAATTCGCGATGCGCAGTCAAAAGTACCCGGCAGCCCATGGGCCACCCCGGGCTGCAGTTATCAAGCGCGACATCCCCGCCAGCGACAAGGCAAAGTACATCGACGCGCTGCGCGGCGCCCGCCTGTCCTTTTCTGGCAAAAGCTCTGGACAAGCATTCATGCACGTGCGATCAGATCATATGCTTGTCTCCGGCTATCGAGTTGCAATTAAGAGGCCCAATTTGTCTTGCGCGACCAATTGGACTGCCGATTACGAAGTTCTGTTGTTGACGACCAGGTTTGAGTATGCGCATGCGTTGCGGTTTCGACGGCCCCGATATATTGCTCGATTATTGCACGCCGGTTCACCGACGCCCAGGCTAATCTTGGACGCCACCATCGGCATCGAAGGATCGTGGACAGATTTGGTAGTTCAGATCGACTGAGGAAGTATTGCTCTGACGCTCCTGTGGTTCATTTGATGATCATGATGGGCTGATTGAATGGCTCAAGTATGCGGCCATTGATATGAGGCCAGCTCATTCGACTGTTACGAAGGCGCGAAATCGCCCCCAGTGGCAGTGTTCAGATAGCCATGGCCATTCTACCCTGACGAGGAAAGTGGCACGCGAATTTCCTGGCCTACCCCCCGAGAAGTTGCTGACAACAAGGATCACGTTCGAATTCATTCCATGGGGTGGCAAGTCTGTTCCTTTTATTGATGGCTACCGTGGACATTGGACAATAGCGCGATTGCCCAACGATGACGCCCCCATGTGCGAAGACGGTTCCGCGTGTAAATATTGCTTGGCTACCTTCGCGGATCGCGCTGGGCCTTCGAGGCAGTTGCGCCGCCCTACTTGAGCGCGCACCCGCCAGCTGCTGGAAAACGTTGAACCGCTTGCCCCCGAGGCCTTCGCTGCACATGAATGCGGGGACAGGGAACAAGCGGCCGCGGAAAGGAAATTGAAATTTCGAGCTTTTGCACACGCTCGCCCCGCGATTCCTGGGCGCAGGCAGAATGCAGCTGATGGTGATCGCCTGTGCCTCCAAAAGTTGAGTGCTGTCCTGACGCCCCTGCTGTGCCGTCTCCTGTTTCGCGCCTTCCTGCACGACCTTTTGCATCGCAACTTGCATGGCGCCCAGAGGAGGATTCCTTTGACATCATGGACCAGGTAATGAGCGTTTTCATTGCTTTTGTTCTTCGTATTTATTCCATGGACGGCGTTTTCTGCTTGAGACTGGAGCCACGGCGTTTCTTATGGCATTGGTTTCTCGGGTGCAAAATGGCGTTGCGCTGGGAGTTGCATCGGCGCCGCTGACTGATTCTTGGCAGGTTTTGCAGAGGTCTGCTGGACCAGCCGGCGAGTTGGTTCGCCACGCGGAAATGCCGGGGGGGGGCATCGCCTCAGCTCTCATTGGGCCGAGCGCCTTCGCAAGGAGCGCGCTGGGATCTGAGCATCTGCTCTGCTCCTGGCCGCCGCTGGTGCCGTTGGACTTCTGCTGCACACGGCTGCCTTGGCTAACGAAACTGTCAGTATTTGGCGACCTGGGTGCGGTGGCGGCGTTGGCCGTGCTCTATGAGGCCTCGATGGCTTGCGCCAATGTTGCCAGTCGCGGCCTGTCTCAGCAGGTGCATGGACAAGCTCTGGTTCTTCCCTGCCCACAGCTCTCTGCTGCGATGCACTAGGGGCGCAGTCGCCGCGCCGACGGTCGTCTTGGACGCCAGCCAGCTGGTCCCCCTTGCCCAGGCGCCTGCTGGAGCTGATGGGCATGGGCGCTGCGGGAATCGCGGCCTGCGCTTCGCTGCGATGGCTCCCCGCTCAGGCCGCAGGACGCGGAGCTGGCAGCCCTCCTCGCCCCGCCCGATCGCGACATAGAGGTGGCGGGCGAGGAGGAGGAGGCCTGGGCGCCGGTCGAGGGGGCGCTGGTCTCACCCGCGGCCTCGCCGCATCTGGCGGGCGCCCGTGGTCGAGGGCCAGGCGGGTTGGTTGGAGGGAGGAGGGAGGAGGGAGGACGAGGAGGAGGAGGAGGGGAGGGAGGGGAGGGGAGGGGAGGGGAGGGGAGGGGAGGGGAGGGGGGGGAGGGGGAAAGGGGGGGGGGGGAGGGGAGGGGAGGGGAGGGGAGGGGAGGGGGGGAGGGGGAGGGGAGGGAGGGGAGGAGGGAGGGGGGGGGAGGGGAGGGGAGGGGAGGGAGGGGAGGGGAGGGGAGGGGAGGGGAGGGGAGGGGAGAGGAGGGGAGGAGGAGGAGGAGGAGGAGGAGGAGGAGGAGGAGGAGGAGGAGGAGGAGGAGGAGGAGGAGGAGGAGGAGGAGGAGAGGAGGAGGAGGAGAGGAGGAGGAGGAGGAGGAGGAGGAGGAGGAGGAGGAGGAGGAGGAGGAGGAGGAGGAGGAGGAGGAGGAGGAGGAGGAGGAGGAGGAGGCGGAGGAGGAGGAGGAGGGGGGGGCAGGGGAGCGCTCCTTCGCGCCCACGGCGGCCAGGGGACCGTTTTTGTTATGGCAGGCCCCGGCCTCGGTCGTCCTGAGCCGTGCGGGCCGCTGGCTGCTCACGCTCTGCTGACATGATAGTGTCGAGTCGGGCTTGTCCTTCAACAGGAGGAATTCTCACTAGGTGTGACGAACGAACAACACACACCCATACCCATAGGGAGGTCGTTGGGAGGAGGACTGGCTATGGGTATGGGTGCGGGTTGTCGGACCCTGGGGAACGCTCCCGTTCGAGCGGGGACCCCCATCCGACAACACGCACCCATAGCCCTCTCCGATCCCCCTATGGGTATGGGTGTGTGTTGTTGGTTCGTCAAGCTGAACGAAACATGACATAGACATTAAAACTTGGAGGCCCGCGCGGATTTCTCGGATTGGCGTTGGATCCCCCGGGCGGCGCCGGAGGGAAATCCGCACGGACCTCCGAGTATTCTTCGTTCCCTATTCAAGCATCGTCAAAACATTACCTGGGTGGGATTTTCATCGAGGGGTGGGCGACGAACCCTCCGACGGAGCTTGCCCATCCCCCCTCCCCTCCCCTCCTCCCTCACCTCCTCATCCTCCTCCTCCTCCTCCTCCTCCTCCTCCTCCTCCTCCCCCTCCTCCTCCTCCTCCTCCAGCCCCCCCTCCACCTGTTCCGACAGCACGTGCCCGACCCCCCCAGCGGATCCAGGGGGGGGGGGGGGGGGCGATTATTGCCCCATCCATAGAAGTCTGGGGACGTTTGTTCGTGTTTGTTTTATCATTTCGAGTATGTATCCGCCGGTAGGAGGACATGCCCGACCTAACATCTGATAGTGGGGGGGGGCGTGGCTGCGCGCGGGCACGAGGTCCCGGGCAGGTGAGACCAGCTCTGTTGGCGGTTGCCACACCTGCGCCTGGGAGCCGAGGCCCTGGAGGACGATGAGTAATCTCGCGCATGTCACGCCCAGGTCAGGAAGGGTAATCAAAGGGCACACCCGTGTGATCGTTTTCTTATTCCTTGTTTCGCCGATGGGCGCGGGACCCCTCGCACCCCCTCTCCCCCCCCTCATGGAGTAGATCTTGGCGGTTTTGGTCGCCTGTTTTAAGCGGGTGGAGTCTCCCCCATAGCATTGTTGCAAACAGTCGCATTAAGCAGAGGTCCAGTGCCAGACCCCCCCCCGACCCCCTCGTTCCGCCCAATGTCGAAACGCCGAAGAAGAAAACGTTCACCGATCGTTGAAAGTATGTACTTTTCGACTCGCAGGTTCCAGTATGCGTTGCGCGCCTGTCTATTTCAGGAGCCGCACGGTTTTGCGCGGCCCTTCCTTCTCGCGGGTCGGGCGGAATCCCGATCTATCGTCAGCGCCTCTCTCTGGCATCTCCTCCTCCCCGCCTCCCTCGAGCGACGGGCAGCCTCGGAGCAGCGCAGAGCCTTGGGGGCGACATTGGAACCCCCCCCCTCCTCCTCCCTCCCCGGCCCGCGGAGCGCGCCCCTCGGGGCGGCGCAGAGGGGGCGCCGCCGAGGGTGCGGGGATTGGACCCGGCGAGGGCCCGAGAGACCTGGGCGGGCTGCTGACAGCTCGCGCCTCGCGCACCGCACCGCGGCTTGGGCGGGCGCGGCCGCCCTGCTCCCCCTGGCATCGCTCGGACGTGTGCACTTTTTTTTCGGCGAGGACCATCGAGGAGCATCCTTGATCATTTGGCGAAAAAGCCACGCACGAAACCGAAAAAAACACAGGGAGTGGACGTCCGAGCGAGCCGCGCCGAGGCAGGGGCGCGGGGCGCGAAGCCGAGGGTGCCCAGCGGATAACGTCCTTCCTCCTTCTGCTCTTCCGGGGGCGCGGCCGGCCGCGGGGGCACGGCGGCGGGGCCGGCGCTCTGATCTCGGGCCGGGCGAAAGGGGGGGATTGGGAAAGGGGGGGTCACGAAATTTGATTGCATGCAGCTGGTTTCGGCCTCACCGAGGGGCCCGATACATAGCCGCTTCCGGCGCCGGGAGAATCAGCTACGTGAGCTGACTCTCAAACCCCCCCTTTGGTATCCCCCCCTTTCGCCCGACCCGATCGCAGGGTTGACGTGGCTCCCCGGCCGCGTTCCCGGTGTTCCGAGCCAGCCGCGCCTTCGGGGCTGGGGCTTCCTCTCTCTCTTTCTCTCTCTCCTGCGCGCTGGAGGCCGCAGGAGGGCCGGCCGCCCGCCAGTTCCGTCGCAAGGAGGCGTCCGAGCAGGCGAGGTCGGAGGATCGTACCGCACCGCAGACGCATCGGCGAGGCGGCTCGACGTGGAGCCCGCTGTGCTACCCCAACGGCACCGATGCGTCGCCGACGACGCGGATGCAGCGGCCGAGGCAGCAGCGGTGCGGCGCGGCCTTCGGGCCCAACCTCCTCGGAGCCCCTCAGGGGAGGCCTCGGGTTGGTCGCCACGCCAGGTTTAAGTCGGGCCTGTCCCTCTACAAAGGGAACTATTCAAAAATACTCAAAATATAATCTGGGGACGATTTTTTGACTATTGTTGAGCATTTGGGGGGGGGTATGTTTTGGGTATTCTTCATTTTTCGCGAAAAATGCCCCTGCAGGGGGACACGCCCGACTTAACGCCAGATTTTGGTTGGGGGGGCCGTGGCGCCTTCAATTTTTATGATCTCGCCGACTGCCCAGTCTGCCTCTCTCTCTCTCTCCCTTCCCTCTCTCGTCGAGCACCATGGGATCGACTGCAGAAATGGTTCACCCCAGCAGCGACTGGGGAGTCCGCAAAGCAGGAGGTACGTCAAGTGTTTGCGGGTCTACGGAAACTCTAGGTATTGTTCGCAGGTCCTACGAACATCTCAATTTTGGGGGGCATGGATTCTGCAGTCGATCTCCTCATCGATCACCTACTCGATTCTGCAGTCGTACTCAAGCTCCTTGGGATTGACGACGACGACGACGACGACGACGACGACGACTCAGACAGAAAAGTGTCTCGCACAAGCCGAAGGGTCGGCGGGGTTTTGTCTCCCTCTCTCTTCGAGCCGGAGATCGACTACAGCATCGATGCACCCCGGAATCACACCAGCCTCGTGGGGCGCAGGTGGTCTGGAGAGCCTTCTCTGCCAGCCCCCTCCTCTCCCTTCGGGGAGGGACCTACCCCTCCCCCTCCCCCCTCCCCTGGACCTGGAGGGTTCGCCCCCTGCGAGGTGTCAAGAGGGCACTCTGTTCGCCCAAGACGGCTCCCAGAGCGCCTCGGAGAGCCCAAGATGACCTCCGAGGTGGCTCAAGATCGCCCGAGATGCCCCAAGATGGCTCCCCAGATGCCCCAAGAGGCCCCCAGAACGCTCCTGGACGGCCCCATGTGACCACGGAGCTTCCCCAGGAGGCCGCCAAGAGGCCAAAGTCCTGCCAGAGCCTGAGGACGATCCATGTGTTGTGTTTTCTCGCATTTTCGCTTCCGATGGCCTTCCGAGGCCTCAGGATGGCTCCAAGAGGGCCCATGAGGGCTCCAAGAGAGGCCGAGCCCCAAGACGGCCCCAAGAGCGCCCAAGAGGGCTCCAAGAGGGGTCCAAGATGGGTCCAAGAGACTAATTCAGGCACGCTAGAATGGGTAGGCGGCAAAGTCAGTACCCCCCTTGCTTGATCGATCTCCTCCGAGATGGCTCCAAGAGCGCCCCCAAGGCCCCCAAGAGCGCCCCAAGAGGGCCCCAAGAGGCGCAAAGGCGGCCCCAAGAGGCGCCCAAGGGGCATCCAAGTGGCTCCCAAGACACCCCCAAGAGGCCTCAAGAGATTTCCCGAGGCACCCAAGACGCTCAACGACTGCTCTGGGTCCGCTAAGATGCCCCCCAAGAGGCCTCCAAAAAGCGTCCAAGCGACATCCAAGTAGACTCCGAGGGGCATTCAAGAGATTTCTGTCTCTCATGTTCGCCCTCATCCTCTTCCTCCTCATCCTCATCCTCATCCTCCTCTTCCTCCTCCTCATCCGCATACTCCTCATCTTCCCTCATGCCTCCCCTACCTTCTCCTCCTCCTCCTCCTCCTCCTCCTCCTCCTCGTTCTTTTCCACGTCGTTCTCATCATTCCTCCTCCACCTCTTCCTTCTCCTTCTCCTCTTCCTCCTCCTCTTCCTCCTCCTCCTCCTTCTCCTCCTCCTTCTCCTCCTCCTCCTCCTCCTCACGCTCCTCCTCCTCCTCCTCCTCCTCCTCCTCCTCCTCCTCCTCCTCCTCCTCCTCCTCCTCCTCCTCCTCCTCCTCCTCCTTCTGCCTTGCATCCTTGTCGCGCGTCCTTGCTGCACGGGTTGGCTGCATCTCCCCCGGGGCCAGTCGCGCGCGAGGGCCCCGCCCGCGCGAGTGGCGTGCCAGGCAGCCGCCCGAGGCGCGGGGGAAGGGGGGGGGGGGCGGTGGCCCTCCTGCCTGCCAGGGGTCCTCCCGGGAGCCCCCATCGACGACGACGACGACGACGACGACGACGACGACGACGACGACGACAACGACGACGCACCGACAACGACGACGACGACGACGACGACGACGACGACGACGACGACGACGACGACGACGACGACGACGGCCCCTTGCCCCCCCGCGCCCAGGCGCCTGCGGGGCAGGGGGAGGAGCCAGGGTTTCCGCCGCCGAGCGCACGTCCTCGAGGGCCTGGTAGGCAGGGCGGGCCGGGCCCCGGCGGCGGCGGCGGGTCCACCCTGCACCGGAGCGTTCCGGGGGGAAGCCCCAGAGAAACAGGGGGCGCCCTCGAGGGCGCGAAGCTGTTCGCGATTCGCGGTGCGGCTCCGATTCCTCGTCGGCCTCCTCCTCCTCTCCCTTGGGGGGGTCGGCGCGGGGGCGCGAAGCTGTGCGCGCGTCGCGCAGCGCGGGGACGCGGAGTTTGGCGCCCTCGAGAAAGTGGGGGCAGTGATTGGCTCAAGACGTGGACGCCTTGTGCTGCCATGCGCGGCCCACCACTCGGCTGAGATGGGATGTGGCTTCGGATGTTTCTTGGCCGTGATGGGAGAAGGCCCTCTACCCTCTTGGAGTTCCCGCCCCCTTCCATCCATCCATCGGTGCGATCGGAATGGGTACGAAAAGAGTGGGGACGAAGGCCGATAGCATTCGCTGATCATTTTGAACAGGATTCACTGTCCGCGCCGTCGCGGATGTCCATTTGAGACAGAAGGCCGCCTGCCCAACAGCCTCCGTTGTCGGTTTTGGACAACATGTGATGCTGGGCAGCGTACGCATGTCTTCCGTAACCATGACGGGCGTCCAGATGAGAGGAAGCCGCGTGCCTTCTTGGAGAGCCGCCCCATTCGACTGTTCTGAAAGGAAGCCCCCTTCGAAAACGAAAAGAAATGCATGGCATAAACTTTCGGAGCTCCGCGCGGATTTCGTGGATCGGCGCTGGGGCCCGTTCCGCGCCCCAGGGAGGGGGGTTCCAGCGCAGATCCAAGAATTCCGCGCGGATCCCCAAAAGTTTGTGTATGTTTGTGCAGTTGGTGTTCCTCTGATTGCTTCTGCCCTCTTGGCGGGTCGCTCCCTTCCATCCATCCATTTCTCGCTTACCCAGGGCCCTGGCACTCTCAGAAGCCTTGGGTCCTGGCTCATGCTCGCAGGCCTAGAGGTTGACACCAACACCAATATCGGCGGTGTTCCTCCACCGAGGGAAGAAGATCCCGATCTCGGTGATGGTGGTAATATTCTGGCTTCCAAGGTGACCGAAATATTACCACCAACACCGAAATCTAGGATCATCTCTCCCCTTTGGAGGCAGACCCCTGTCTTGGTGTTGGTGCCCATTTCCAGGTCTCCAACATTCTCATGTATGGCCTCGGGCTCGGACTCGAGCTCAGGCTCGCGCTCGGGCGCGGGCTCGGGTCGGTGGTTTAAAAGCTCGGGCTCGGGATCTCGGGACCTCCGTGGCCAGCGTAATTCCTCGTGGCGCGTCCAGCTGTGGCAACACGATGGCCTCCCGCGGAGGCCCACAGTTCTCTTCAAGACTCGCAAGGCCTGCCCTCGATTTCCGCTCCTCGCCTCAAGTCGGGCACGTCCCACTACAGGAGGGGTATCTAAAGATAGTCAAACAATAGTATGGGGACGATTTTTCTATTATTTTTCGGCCATGTTTGGGTACGGTTTGACTCTGTTTTCTTGTCGTCTAAAGTCCGCCTGTAGGGGGATTCGCCCGACCTAATCCTCTCCCCACCCCCTCGTGCGCGCCGGCAGATCGCTCGTTCTCCTCCCCTCCCCCCCCGGCGGCTCCGCAGCTCGCTGGCCAAGTGAAGAATGGCGGCGCGGGCGCACGTGCCGTGCAGAAGCTTGCGTGCACGACTCGTTTCTCGCCGCGCGCGCCATCCGCCACTCGTTTCTGCACTGTCCCCAGGCCTCCGACGCCGTTGTGGGGCAGCGCGGGGGGGGGGGGGATGGGCTCAGTGGGGATCCGTCGACCATTCATCGCTGATGGGGGCACGATAGCCCCACCCCGCCCAGAAGGTTGCGCATCAACTCTCGGAAGCCAGTCGCCGACCTATCGGCGATGCAATCGCCGACTCCAGGTCGATGCTTCCCCCCTGGGCTTGGTCCTCCCCGAAGGTTGCCCCTCGAAGCCGTGGCTGATCCGATGCCTGGCACGCTTCCCTCGAACTCGGCCTCTGGAGGCCCACAGTGGGCCCAGAGGCCGTCGACAGACGACCGCGGAAGAAGGAGCCGTCCCCCAGCAAGGGGTCGGGAGTCGGGGCTCAAGAGACGGGGGTCAATTCAAACGGGGTCCGTCTGAGCGCCGGAGCTTGCAGGATCCTGCAGAGCCACGGGTGCACTGACCCCGAGTCGGGGTGCAGGATCCTGCAGGATCCTGCAGGACTTTGCAGGATCTTGCAACGTTCGACTGGACGGACCCTCTGGCCGGCAGACCCCCAGGGAGGTCCAGGGGTCGCTTCTCGACCGCCCTTTGGGGCTCCCTTTTAGGCGAACAAGAAGTCACGTAAACATAAAAACTCGGATGTCCGCGCAGATTGCGCCGATCCGAGAAATCCGCGCGGACCTCCGAGTTTTTATGTTTATGTGACTTTGTGTTCCCCTATTTTTGGCCCCGCGAGGCAGACCCCGGTCTCTCCTCCTCCTCCTCCTCCTCCTCCTCCTCCTCCTCCTCCTCCTCCTCCTCCTCCTCGGGCACCACCTCGGGGCCCACCTCGATCCGATCGGCCCGACTCGATGCCGACATCGACTGGCTCGATCCGATCCGCTCCCGAGGGTCCGCCGATGCGATGCGGCCCGGCGCCTGCCCAGCGGGGTTTTTAGTGCACCCCGGCGTGGCCGAGCCGGTGCCGATGCCGTGCCGAGGCGGCCCGATTCGAGGCACGGCCCGATCCGACTTGGCTTTTGCCGATTCGATGCTGAATGGTTTTGCCGCCTTCCTGCGAGGAGGAAGGAGAAGTAGGAAGAAGGCGAGGAGGAGGAGGAAGATGAGGAAGAGGACGAGGAGGAGGAGGAGGAGGAGGAGGAGGAGGAAGAAGGACAGGAGGAGGAGGAGGAGGAGGAGGAGGAGGAGGAGGAGGAGGAGGAGAGGGGCGCCGATTGGTTTTGCCGATTCGTTGTTGATGGCGCCAAGCGAGGGCATGGAGCAGAGCACACGGCGTCGGAGGTCTGGGCCGCCGTTTTCTGTCATGCCCGCGGGGCCGCCTCGTGCGCCACAGCCGCTTCGCCTCGCCGGGGTGAAAGATGTGCCTCTTTGTTTGGCTGAGGGGGCCTCCCCAAAGCGCAGCGGCCGGAGGCGAAGGAGTGAGGGGGAGAGGATGCGGGGCGACGATAGGACAGGGGGGGGGAACATCGGCTCAGGGCTCTTGTCCCAAAGTCGCTTGGGGTTTTCAAGACCCCGGGTGGTGCTGTCATCAATCGCGGCTCGCCGAGAGCGTTCCAGGCAGCGGCCACCCGAGAGCCGGGCCTACAGCCGATCTATCCAGCTGCGTGCGGCAAGTCCTGCGAACGTGCCAGCGAAGCATGCTGAACGGTGTCTGCAGTGGAGGCCCATGCCAAGAGACGCCCTGCTTGCCTCCAGGGTGCCCTGGGTGTCCTGGGTCTCGATGGCTTCGCCACGGAGAGCGTGGCGCTCCCACACCGGAAACCCATGGACGTCCTGAGGTCTCAGGCTTGGGTTGTTTGTGGAAGTTCTCCTGTGGTCGAGCCCCTGCTGTGCTCGACCGAGCTTTCTGTTTGGGTGGAGGGCAAAAAGGGTGAAACCTGAAATACCGTTTCGATAGATGTTCGAGGCCTGGATCTGCAAAAGGTGAGTCACAAGACGGATCGATGTTCGAGGTGCAAAGCCCATATGGATTTCACCCTGAGCCCTCCACCGTAAGGAAATGCCCAGCTCGAGGGCGCATGGAATGCCGCCGCGTGTGCCGCCGCGGGCTTCGCAAAGAGAGGCCCCGGGGGGCCTGCCGGGTACTCCTCGGAGGCCTCCCCTGGGGAGCGCCTCGAGTCCTGAGTCGGCAGGGTCTCTCGGGGGCGCCTCGGGGGCTCGTGGGGGCTCCCTTGGGGTGAAGTCGGGCGTGTCCCCCTACAGGAGGAATATTCTCAGGAGGGGAAAACACACACACACACACACACAGACACAATGAATCGTCGATTCCCCAGAAAATATGGGAAAATATCGGCAGTGGGGGGGAAGACGAAAACGCCAAAAATATATGGAAATATGGGGAGTATTGTTACTTGTGTATTTATTTGTGTGTCCCAGGGCCCCCTCAGTGAAGTCGGGCGTGTCCCTCTACAGGAGGAATATTCGAAGATAGATGTTTAGAAAAGACGATTTGTCGACTAATTGTTTTTTATTGTTTTGCGCAGTTTTGGAGTATGTCTATTTTTTCCTTCAAAAACCGCCTGTGGGGGGACATGCCCGACCTAATCCTTGGGCCGTCTAGGGGCGCTCTTGGGCCGTCCTTGGGCGCTCTCGGAGTCTGTCCTGAGGGGCTCTATCTGCGTCGTCGGGGCTCCTCGGGGCCCCCGTCGGGACTCGCGTGGGGGCCACCCGGGGACTCCCGACGCCCACTGCAAGCCCGCAAGGGTGAGAACGCCAGGATCGTCAAGAACAAAAAGCTCTTTGCGTTTCAGTATTGTGAAGGCCTGACGGCCTGTGCCGCCGACCCTAAAAGACATCGACGACGACCAGGAGGGGGAGGAGGAGGAGGAGGAGGAGGAGGAGGACCAGGAGGAGGAGGGGGAGGGAGGAGACGGAGACGAGGAGGAGGAGGAGGAGGAGGAGAAGGAGGAGGAAAAGGACTCCCCCCAGGCCCCCCCCAGGGGCCTTTTGCGTTTCAGTATTTGCGGCTTCTTGCCGGCGGTTGAAACCGGCGGTGCGCCCAGGGTGAAAGTGAGAAGGAGCGGGCCTTCTCGGAAGGCTCGGAAGTCCCCCGGCCTTCTGAGAAGTCTCCTGGGTCTTCCCCGAAGACGAACAGAATGTCTAAAAGCCCCGCCGTCTTCTCGGAAGACCTGCTTTGGATTCGGGCGAATGGGTCCTTCGCAAAGGGGGTCTCAAAAATGTACGCAACATTTCGTGTAATCGTTCGTGCGGGATGCGCCCGTCGTACAGTATCAGCACGCGGCTGCAGCGCGCCGTGCGCCATAGGATGAACGATTGTATGTTCTCTCTGCGACCCCACCGCGAAAGACCCCCTCTGCCCAGAACCACTTCTCCTTCCCACTTCCCCCCCTCGCGCGCCGCCGTTGAAAGGCATCCCACCGTGTCCTGTGGCCACTCATGGGGACCTCCCATACCATCTTGTCGGCTCTTGCGAGTCGACGCTAATCGACGCTAAGCTTATGTCGGGCGTGTCCCCTAAAGGGGGATTTTCGACGGAAAGTAATAACCCCAAAAATACCCCAAAAAGGCCAAAACACATTCAAAAAATAGTCCCCAGACTATTTTTGGACTATTTTGTTTTTTTTATTTTCCGTCGAGAATCCCCCTGTAGGGGCGGACAGGCCCGACTTCACGCTAAGCGAGGCTCACCGACGCTGAAGGCGGAACTGCGAGGGCAGGCAAGGCTCCCATGATCTGCTGCCGAGAACCGAAGGATTGCAAAAAAACCCGAAGGATTGCAAAAAAAACCGAAGGATTGCAAAAAAACGAGGGTTTTTGTTGCAATCCTTCGTTTTTTTGCAATCCTTCGGCCAAGGCGACCGGCGAGCTGCCCTCCTCCGGTCCTCGAGAGAGGCCGCGGCGGCACCATCGCAGCCCGTGCGGGGCTGCGATCGGGGGCCTCTCGGGGCGCTGCCCCCGCGGCGCCCCCTCGGGGCCCTCCCGCGGGGTCCGCGGGGGCGCTCCCCCCGCTCGGCATCGCTCGGACGTGTGCGTGTTTCCTTCGGCGAGGACCATCGAGGAGCATCCTTGATCACTTCGCGAAAAAGCCACGCACGAAACCCAAAAAAGCACGGGAAATGGACGTCCGAGCGACGGGGAGGGCCCTCTTCGCGGGGACGCCCGGGGGAGGCCCCGGGGAGCCCGCCGGGGCGAGGAGGCCTGGAGCGGCAACAGAGGCGGCAGCTGCTCCACGACCAGGGCCTCCCTCGGCCCCTCCCTTGGGCGCACAGTCGGCTGTCTCGAGGCGTGCAGTCCATTGTGTCAGCTCCCCCCCACAGGTGCTTGGCACTGAAGGGGCTCTGGCGGATGCTGAAGGACGTGGCGACAGTTCCCCGCCGATTTTGGTGCCAGGCTGGGTTCCCGGGTTCCCGGGTGCCCCTGTTCCGGATTCCCGGGGTCCCGGCTCCGGGTTCCGGGCCGATTTCGGAGGGCGGCGAGGTTCCCGGGTTCCTGGGTTCCTGGTCGATCTTCTTATCGATCGGTCTCACTATCGATCTCATTACCGACTTCTCGATCGGTCTCACCATCGATCTCACAATCGATCTCACTATCAATCTCACAAGTGATCTCACTATCAATCTCACAAGCGATCTCCTTAGAGATCGCATGAGCGATCTCGCGATCGATCTCACTATCGATCTCATTGAATCGATTTCACTCATGGTCTCACGATCGACCGTACAATCGTCCCCACTACCGGTTACACTATCGATCTCATTATCGATCTCACAATCGATCTCAAGATTCATAGTATTAATTTTCAAATCATCCACTGATTGGGGTTTTCTCAGGTGCAATGGGCCACCTGGGGCCACCATCGCACCCATATTGGGGCGTCGCTGGGGTCATCTCAGGAGAGGGGACGACAGACAGGAGGAGAAGAGGAGGAGGCGGAGGGGGAGCAGGAGGAGGAGGAGGAGGAGAGGGGGGAGTTAGAAGAAGAAGAAGAAGAAGGCTGGACGGATTTCCATGTCAGTACGAGAAACACGATGAGGAGCAGAGCAGAGTTGCACCAAGTGTCCGATGAGAGAGCCTACTCTAACCAGGCGTGACAGTCAGAGGACCAAAAATGGAAGGTTGCGGACCAGGCGTTCGAAGAACCACCTGAGGGGCTCGAGAATACATGATGGGTGTTGCGGGGGATGCCTCTGGCAAAAAAAAATATTTGAGAAAAAAAAAAAAAAAAAAAAAAAAAAAAAAAAAAAAAAAAAAAAAAAAAATGCCCCCATTTGGGGGCACTCCGCGGGCTCGCCGATGCACTCCACCGCGGAGCGGGCCAGGGGCGAACGCCGAAGAAGCCCGCCCCGGCACAGCCCAGATCGGGACCCACGGCGGAGGGCCCGGCCCAGACGGCGGACGACGTCGAGGAGCCCGACGGTCCCCCGAGCGCGTTCCACTGCTCACAAAGTGCCTGCTCGCAAACGTCCGAAACACACATGTCTGCTTCGACGTGATTCCTCGTAGATCCTAGATCCCCCGCGGGGGATCCGGGCCATTTGCGAGCAGTCACCCTGCGAGTATGGGAGCGCGCTCGTCTAGACGGGCGAGCCTCCCCCCCGAGAGCTCGCGGCGAGGCGCAGCTTTGCGCGGGGGAGCCTCGGGCGGGGCTCGCCCCCGCTCGGCGCCCGGCGGAGCCGGAACGGGGAGGGCGGCGAAGGAGACGCGTCGCGCATGGGGCCCCTTCGGTGTGCACCGGAGGGTCGGTGGCAGGGGCACGAGCCCGAAGGACGAGGAGGGGCTCCTCCTGCAAGAGGCCCCGGGCAAGAAGCTCGGCAGCACGGGCGCTACCATCGATCGCCGTCAGGCGTGCACGACAGGCGAGGGGGGGGCTCGGATGTCGTCGCCGTCCGCTGCGGCCCCCGCGCGGCGGGCTGCCAGGCAGGTAGTGAACTTTGCTCTCTGCCGTGCCCGTCGCCATGATCGTCGTGGAGATCGGTTCCATCATCGCGATTTCGAGTCCGTCCATCTTGTTGGCCTGCTGCTGCACTCCGAGTATGATCTGTAACTTGAAGCGGTCGAGTTTGGCCATGTTCTTTCTGTCGAACCAGCAGGCTTGAAATTCTGAAGTGGCAGTACTGGACCCGGATGGTCTGGAGCGCCCTTGGGGCCAGGATCATATTCTGCCAGGAATCCTCGAACAACGCATTGGCCCGTGGAGGTGTCGGCGTGGCTCCCTCCGTGCATGCCCACTTGAGAAGAGTTTTGAGTGCGTGTGGCCATGGCGAGCCGTGCTGATGATCTTCGCCGTCTGTCGTGCAACCATCCGAGCATCTGCGCCCCGTCTCCTGGGGCACCTTGACGAAAGGAAACCGCTGTGGCCACCATGAAAGCGCGAAGCGTGTGACAGTCACCTCGGCCAGCTCGCGCGCGCTGGTGAGGCCAAGGCCTAAGTCGGGCGTGTCCCCCTACAGGGGGATTTTCGACGAAAAATGCAAACTACAAAAGACCCCGAAAAGGTCCAAAAATGCAAAAAACAAACAAACAACAAAAAAAAAAAAAAAAAAAAAAAAAAACTATTCTTGGATTATGTTTGGATTATTTTTGGGGGGAGTTGTTGTTTTTTTCGTCGAAAATCCCCCTGTAGGGGGACACGACTGGCAGCGCTGCCGGGGCCAGCCCCGCTCCTGCCCCCCCCCCGTTGGCCGCTTGCTCGGCGCCGCGTCCCCGAGGGCCTCCTCCTCCTCGCCCTCCTCCTCCTCCTCGCCCTCCTCCTCCTCGCCCTCCTCCTCCTCCTCGCCCTCCTCGCCCTCCTCCTCCTCGCCCTCCTCCTCCTCCTCCTCCTCCTCCTCCTCGCCCTCCTCCTCCTCCTCGCCCTCCTCGCCCTCCTCGAGATGTCCTCCTCGCCCTCCTCCGGACGATCCCTGCGATATCGGCCCGCTGGTCTCCGCGGCCCGTGGCCGTGCGAGGCGGGGCCCCCGCCAGCAGCAGCGCCGCCGTGGCCTGAAGTCGGGCCTGTCCCTCTGCAGGGGAGACTTCAAAAGTGGTAAAGAAAAGTCATAATCCAAAAAATACCCCCCCCCCCCCCAAAAAAAACACCAAAAATACAAGGGAGTGTTCAAAAGTGGCTAACAATATCTTAGAAAGAATACAAGGGGAGACTTCAGAAGTGGTAAAGAAAAAAACATAATCCAAAAATACCCCAAACACACACACACACACACACACACACACACACACACACACACACACACACAAAAAAAAAAACACCAAAAATACAAGGGAATGTTCAAAAGTGGCTAAAAATATCCAAGAAAGACCAGACAAAAATTGTCCAAAAATAGTGTGGGGACGAATTTTTAGCATTTTTCAACTTTTTGGATGTATTTGTTGAGTATCTTTTTATATTATTCGTCGAAAATCCCCCTGTAGGGGGACACGCCCGACTTAACCTTGGCCGTCCCCTTCCCGTCCGAGCGGCTCGCTGCACCCTTGCGCTGGCCGCCCTGGACGGCCCACGTAGGCTTGTCCATCAGGCTTGGCCAGCACGAGAGGGAGGTTCTCGAAGTGAGACCGTGCAGGGATGTGAAGTTCTGCCTCCCTTGCGGCTTGAACCTCAGAAAGCCGACAGGGGAAGAAAGGGGCCATCTGGAACGTCACGAATGAGTGTCGTGCTGAGCTGAGACCTGCAAAGAGCCCGACGCGAAGGAGCCTAGCACATGGTTATACGCCGAGCTTCTGCTCTGAAACTTACTTTCCCATACGAAACAGGACGTTCCGTGAACAACTTTAACCAGGAGTGTCTTGAAGCCGTGGAAGTTGTGGACGACATTGACGCTTAGTCGAGAGCCATGCAGTACAGCCCTCGATAGAACAGCGAATATCTTCTGCCTGCCCACCAGGAGTCTCCGAAGCCTCTGAGACCGCTGCCGGTGGGGACATCCCAGGAGGAGGGACCAGAACAGAAAGCCAGGACGCCCGAGCCACCGCGAGGTCATCATCGGTGAACCAACCAATCCCTCGTCCCAAGAGACCTTCCAGAGCTCCTCGAAGTCACTGGACTGCCCATGGGTTTGCCGCGGAGATGGGGTGGCCACCAGGAGGAGGAGGAGGAGGAGGAGGAGGAGGAGGAGGAGGAGGAGGGAGGTGGAGGGAGGTCGGAGGAGGACGACGACGAGGAGGGGGAGGAGGAGGGAGAGGAGGAGGAGGAGGAGGAGGAGGAGGAGGAGGAGGAGGAGGAGGAGGAGGGGACGGGGAGGGGGAGGGGGAGGGGGAGGGGGAGGGAGGAGGAGGAGGAGGAGGAGGAGGAGGAGAGGAGGAGGAGGAGGAGGAGGAGGAGGAGGAGGAGGAGGAGGAGGGGAAGGAGGAAGGGAGTATGATGAGGGATGAGTGGTGGTTGCAGGTTTGGTGTCTGGATTGCGTGCTCCACGCGGCGTGTACATACGTGGGCGGGCACGGCGGCGCTACATTACTGTGTCGCCCGCGCGAGCCTGACTCCGCTCCTTTGACAGGGCCGCCGATGCGCAAATCGCGCACCCGTGGTCTGCACACCGCGCGCTGCGCGATCTCTAGGCCAGTGCAGGAGCTGCTCTAGGATTGCCTGACGTCCTCCGAATCTGCCGGCAAGGATTCATCGAGGCACGCTGGCCATCCCAGCAAAGCCTTAGCTCTGGGGTGACCCCGTGCCCCGGATGATCATGTATACCCCACCCCCGTAAGTCCCCGCTTCGGATCATCCCCGGTCAAGACATGATTGGTCGGCGGTGGGGGGCGGCGAGGCCGCACTTGCTCATCACAGTTGTCATCTTCTGATCGTGAGTAGCAGTATTACCCAGGGACGTAGATTTCGAGCCCTCGAGGGCAGGGGGGGCCGAAGCCAAGGTCCCTGGGCCCACCACCTCCCAGGGACGCCCACCACCTCCCATGGACGTAGATTTCGAGCGCTCTGGCGCGTGGGAGACCGAAATCGAGGTCCCTGGAGTCCTTATGCTGCGACCTGCCTGGAAAAAGTTGTACGATCCCCCCGCAACCCTGAACTTTATTATCCCCGGGGATTCTCCCCAGGAGTGTAGGGTCAATTGCGAGTCAGCAATCACCGATCACTGGGGGAGTATAGATGTCTGGGGAGGGTGGAACTTCCCCTGAACCGAGCAGGTTCCAGCCAAGGTACACACTCTTGACACTCCTGACTGAAAATGGTGCTACTGTTCTAGCGCTGATAAGATTATTGGCGCCTCGCTTATTCCCACCTGCCTTGCGGTAGGTCCTGCTGGTGCCTGCGCGCGCGCCGGCAATTAGCTCCGCTCGTAACCCGAGCTGACTCGACTCGCCGCTGGCGCCTTCGCCTGCGGTTGCGACAAAAAAATCCCACCAGCCCATCCAGAAAAAGCGCCCAGGAAAGTTGCCTTGATCAGGGAAGTGTAGAGGAAGTTGTGGAACAAAGAGGAGGGCAGCCGTCAAACCGAAGATCCGGGTTAGCTTGAGCAGGCCTAGGAATCAACCATAATTGCAGTCGCGGGTCTTTCGATATGGTAGCCCCGTAGTAGCTTACTTGAGCCCTCTGGGGTCCAGTTTGGAGGCCTTTCGGGCTCTCTGGGGGCCCCCTTGGGGCCATCTTAGAGGCCATCGGTCAAAGGAAGAGGGACCCATCGATGAGGCCATCTTGGGGGCCGTCAACACAAGGCGCGCGGGTGCTCTCCAGCTACACAGCCGCGCAAGCGACGCAATGGCCAGCTACGCCCACCGGCGCCTACCCACAGAAGAGTGCCGAAGGCGAGCGGCCACACCAGCAGCGCGCAGGAGATAGAGCCAGGGATCGAACCTGGCTGGAAGGCACGATCGGTGCTGTGGCTCGAGCGCATGCCGGCCCCCACGAACAAACGTTCCCAGCTGCGGGGCAGCATCGGCTGGTCGCATTGGGCAAGGAGCTTATCCCTGGCCTCTCCCAGCGGCGGGGAGTCGTTACGATCCACAGCCCTGGCCAGGGTCAGCTCAGCTCATCTCGCGTACGGGCCGACCACAAGCCAGCCAGCAAGGCCCCCAGGGTTCACAGTATCCGTTCGGGCTGCGGCTCCTGAGCCATGGGTGAGTTGCGCCGAGCACCTGACGCTGAGGCCTCGCTGCGAGCACTCTAACACCTCACTGCGGGTGCCCCTGTGTAGCCGGTGTGTTGCAGAAGGACATTCTCCATTGTCTTGTTGCCCTGACTCGAATATGGGTGGTCCGCTACCATCTGGCTCACAGCGGACCCGCGAACTTGTTTAGTATTAAGAGAGAAAAAGGCCTCTTCTCTGCTATCTCTCATGTTACCGCTACCGCCATGCCTCTTACACCCCACCACTGCAACCCGCAATTATAGTTCCTCCTCTTCCTCCGCCTCCTGCTCCTCCTCCTCCTCCTCCTCCTCCTCCTGCTCCTCCTCCTCCTCCTCTCCTCCTCCTCCTCCTCCTCCCTATCTCCTCTCCTCCTTCCTCCCTCCTCCCCTTTTTCCTCCTTTCATCATCATCACCACCACCCATCATCATCATCATCAGCAGCATCAGCATCAGCATCATAATCATCATCATCAGCATCACCATCATCATCATCATCATCATCATCATCAGCATCATCATCATCATCATCATCATCATCATCATCATCATCATCATCATCATCATCATCATCATCATCATCTGGTGGATTTCGCCGAAGGCTGGGAGCGAATGCGGCCTTCTGAGGACCTCGCCTTTCAGTCGTGGGCCCTTTTACAGATTACACGTAAGAGTGACCCTTCGCCACAATGACCTTCTGGTGCGGGTCCCATGGGGTCCCCGGATGGCTGAACGCGCTGCGAAAGCAGCGGCCTGCGCGCTTGATGGTGGTGCCCCCGAGGGGTCCCCCTTGGGCCGCGCACCAAACGCCACGCCTGCCTACAGTGCCGTTTTTTATACATGCTCCGCGTGCGGATCATGTAAGAAAAATGCAAGGAAATAGCATTAAAAACAACGATGAGTGCATGCATAAATTCATTCATAAATCAATCACGTATCAAAATCCTACATTTTGAAAATCCTATTATTTAAAAAATCCTTGTTGGGCCACGTCTCCGGGTGGCCGATCTCCGTCGGGGGCCCTCCGCCGCCTCCGACGGGGCCTTCCGAGGCTGCCCTGCAGAGAGAGCGGGGGCCCGGTCGGGGGCATCCCCCCCCCGTGAGGGCCCCTCCCGTGCGGACGCCCGCCCGAGGGGAATCGGCGCCCGTCCGCGGGCGTCCGGCCAGGCGTCGCGCAGGAGCTGCCAGGCGTTGCGGGGGTGCCCATCGAGGCCCATCGAGGCCCAGAGGGCTCCATCGAGGCCCTCCGAGGCCCAGAGGGCTCGAGAGCCTCGATGGAGGGTTCCATCGAGGCCCATCGAGGCCCAGAGGGCCCTCCTGGGCCTCTGGACCCATCGAGGCCTCTGGGCCTCGATGGGCGTAGTCTGGGAGACTCCCAGAGTACGCTCATCGAGGCCCAGAGGGCTCCAGAGCCCGAAGCAGAAAGACAAACAGAAAAATGCGGAGACTGAAACCTTCAGAGCTCCGCGCAGATCTCTTGGACCAGCGCTGGGCCACCTTGGCCGCGCCACTGGCGCGCTCCGCGCCCCAGGGAGGGGGGGGGAGGGGGGCAGCCCGAGTATGAGAAATCCGCGCGGGCCCTCGAAAGGTTCTATTCGTGCCGTTGCCCTGCTTCCAGGAGTGGCGCGGGAGGCCGGGGGCACGCCAGGGACACCCCAGGCAGCTTCCCATCCGAAGCTCCCGCTCGATTTGTCCCTCCTGCCGAGCACTGGCTGTCAGCCGCGGTGCCTTTCCACGTCCGATGGGCTTCCGCGCGCCCGCGGGCGGCGCTCCAATCGGCCACGGGTATACGGGGCCCGTGAGCCGATCCACCAGATCCAGTCTCTCCCTCGCCTCGGGGGTGGACAGAACCCCCAACAGTGACACGTCGATTAGTGATTTGTCCGTTTTCGGTTCTCGAGAGGGCGCCGTGGCCGTTATTTTCCAGGCTTGCGCCCGCCAGGTTTGGGCCTCAGGTCGTTTTCACTAAACCACGTTTTACTAAAGGGGGGTCTGTCCATCCCCGATCGCCATCCTTAGAAAAGAAAGACGCCATAAACATAAACATGAACTTTTGGCGCTCCTCGCGGATTTCTTGGATCTGCGCTGGACACCCCTCCCTGGCGCGCGGAGGGCGCCAGGGGCGGCGCCAGATGCTTCGCCGAGGGGGCCCCAGCGCGGATCCAAGAAATCCGCGCGGGGCGCCGAAAGTTCATGTTTATGCCGTATGTTTTTCTCCGAATGTTGCCCACACTCCCCTCCAGACCTTCCTGGGGCCCACCTGAAGGATTTGTTCGACTCCAGTTCGACCCAGGTTCGACTCAGGGTCGACGCAAATTGACGGACGCTCGACGCAGCTTCGACGCAAGAGTGGAGCGAGTGCCTCCAGGAAGGCCCCCACTATGAGCACTCAACTGCCTCACCATCCTGCCCCTTGCTCCCCTCCGGACCTCTCGAGGACCGATTCCCAGGGGCCACGGTCCCTCGCCCCGCACGGCGCCGTCGCGCAGGTGGTGGCGAGGCACGCGTCTTGATTTTTGCTCAGGACGCTCGGGGGCGCCCTCTGGTGGTCTCTGCCGCCGGCGCGCGGCCTCCGTCGGATCGCGGGACGCCCTCGCCCCCGCCGCCAGACCCAGCGCGAGGCGCCGATGGAGCCTGGCCAACGCCGCAGGGGGTCGGCTTGGGAGGGGGGTGGGCGTCATTCATCGGGGCTGGACAGAACCCTCACCCTGGCACGTCGACTCGTGAATGGTCCGTTGCCGGTGCTCGAGAGGGCGCCGCGGCCGGCGTTTTCCAGGCTTGCGCCCGCCGGGTTTGGGCCCGAGGCCGTTTTCACTAAACCACGTTTTGCTAAAGGGGGTTCTGTCCATCCCCGGATTCAGCCGCGCGCAGAAGAAGGTGGGGGGAGAGGGGAGGGCTTTTTGGAAGCGCCCTTGCTTCTCAGAAGGCGAGGGCCTCGTCTGTGGATGTAAGGCCGGCGCCTTCCAAGAAGCAGCCTCCTCCGAAGAAGCCCTCGCCCCTTTCCCCACCCTTAGTAGGCCCCGGAAACGGCAGGGCCGTTTTTCACCGTTTCCGAAAAAAGTGCCCCTTGCAAATGGAAACGGCAAAAAAAAGCCACCGGAAACGGCAACAAAAACGGCTCCAGGACTTGAACCGGAGCGGGAACCCGTACAAGAACGGCGACGGAACCGGTCAAAAAAACGGCGTCGGAACCGGCAACAAAAACGGCAAAACGGAGCGTGCGCGCCGCCCGGTCACGGCCGGGGCAATGGCATCTCTCGGGCCTTCCGCGCGGCTCGCGGCCCACCTCCGCCCGCGCACACGCCCCGGGCCAGGGTGCGCACACGCCTCGCGGAGCCACACGGAGCCTCGGCCCGCACGGAGAGCGCGCCCGGTCTCCGCGCGGACTCGTCCCGGCGGGGCTCGGCCTCGCCCTGGTTCGACTAGGACGTGAGAGTGACCTTTCGCCGGAGTGACCTTTGGTGCGGGCACAGATGGGTCCCCAGAGGGCTGAAAACGAGGCAGGAGCAGCGGCATGCGCGCCCAGGTTTTGGTCCCCCCGCGGCCCCCACAAGGCCGCGCACCAGAGGTCACTCTCACCCAGGGTCACTCTTGCGTGCAGCCGACTTGTAGGATCAAGTCGGGCAGGTCCTTCCACAGGAGGCATGCTCAAGAACTGTCCAGAGACGGTATGGGGGCGATGGTCAGTGGGTTTTGACCAGCTCTGGATATTGGAACGAGCGTGTTCTCGCGCTGCTGGCGGAAAACTGGGGGGGGGTACTACCGCTTCGAACCCCCCCCCCTCCCTCCGGAAAACCGGGGAGGAGGGTCACTACCGGTTCGAACCCCACCCCCCCCCCAAGGCCATCATGAAAAGGGGGGGGGGGTCACCCCCCCTCCCCCTCGAAAACCGAGGGGGTACAGTGGGACAGTAGTGGTACAGTGGGGACAGTGGGAAACATGTGGGGGGACCGTGGGGGAAGAAAGTGGGGAGAGTGGGACCTTGGTGGGCAATGGTGGGGAGAGAGGGGGCATTGACCCACGGTGGGGCACTGGTGGGGACAGGCTGGGCAATGGTGGGAACAGTGGGGACCCCGACCCCCCCCTCCTCCACCCCCCTCCTCACTCAGACACTTATCCCCCCAGCAGCAGCCACACTCCAGTCCCCTACTCCCAGCCAGCCAGTGGGACAGTGGTGGGGACGGCGGTGGTGGGGACGGCGGTGGTGGGGACACTGGTGTGGGGACAGTGGGAATGTGGTGGAAACAGTGGGACAGTGGAGGGTACAGTGGTGGTGGGGACAGTGGTGGGGGCGGTGGCGAGGACGGCGGTGGGACAATGGGACAGAGGTACAGTGGGGACAGTGGTGGGGACAGTGAAGACAGTGGTGGGAACAGTGGGACAGCTCAGTGGGAAAGCGGAGGAGACAGTGGGACAGTGGGGACAGTCGGGCAGTGGTTGGGGCCGTGGAGAAAGTGGGGAGAGTGGAACCGTGGTGCGAACAGTGGTGGGGATAGTGGGGACAGTGCGACACTGGTGGGGGCACTGGTGGGGACAGTAGGGACGGTGGTGGAACCAGCGGGGGCAGTGGTGGTGAGGACAGTGGTGCTGGGTACAGCAGTGGGGGATGCGGGGTGGACGGTGGTAGGGACGGGGAGTCATTTGCTGGCGGTGAGCGTGGAAGGGGGGGGGAGGGTTCGAACCGGTTTCGAGGGGGAGAAGGGGGTTCGAACCGGTAGTGACCCCCCCCCAGTTTTGCAGAGGGGAAGGGGGGGGGGTTCGAGCTGGTAGTGTCCCCCCCGGTTTTCGAGAGGGGGGGGGGGGAGGGGTTCGAACCGGTAGTGACCCCCCTCTGGTTTTCTGGAGGGGGGGAGGGGTTCGAACCAGTAGTGACCTTCCTTTGGTTTTCGGGGAGGGGGAGGGGGTCGTATGGGGCCAGGGGAAGTGGCGGAGGGGGGGGGGGGCCAGCAGAGGGGGGGGGGGATTTTCGGAGGGGTGGGGAACCCCGGGTTCCGGAGGAAGAGGGGGGAATGTTCCACAGTAAAGCGGCGGTGGATCACGCTCTCTCGGATATTGCAATTGTGGAAAATCTGTTTTCCAGAACCCGCATGTAGCAGGACATGCCCGACCTAAAGGTAGGATGCCAAGTCCAAACGGGGTAGGTCCGCACGCAGCGTTCGGTTTCCGTTCGGCGGCCATCGAGGGGGGGAAGTGACAGAAGGCGGCGGGGCTTCTCGGAACACCTCGCGTTTTCTGAGAGGTTTCCTGCGTCTTGGGGGCAGGTTCAGAAAACTTCTCAGAAGGCCAGGGGGCTTCTTGGAAGGCCTCGCGCCTTCTGAGAGGTTTCTTGCGTCTTGGGGGCAGGTTCGGAAAACTTCTCAGAAGGCCGGGGGGCTTCTCGGGAGGCCTCGCGCCTTCTGGGAGGGTTCTTGCGTCTTGGGGGAAGGCTCAGAATCCTGCTCAGAAGGACGGGGAGCTCCCGAGCCTTCTGAGGAGGCCCGCCCCTTCTTTCAGGCGATCGCAAACATGGATCAAGGGGGCGTGGATTAGCGACGGGTCCCGTTTCCACGGGAAATCGCGGATTCCCGCCGCCGAACGAGGCGGCACGGGCCGCATGTTTGGGAGGGCACCTCCCCCGATCCATGTCCGCGCGTCCCCGCTTCTCGCCTCCCCCCCGGGCTCGCCGCCGATCCGTGTGCCTCCTCCTCCTCCTCCTCCTCCTCCTCCTCCTCCTACTACTACTACTACTACTACTACTACTACACTACTACTACTACTACTACTACTACTACTACTACTACTACTACTACTACTACTACTTACTTTACTACTACTCCTTACTAACTAACTACTACTACTACTACTACTACATACTACTACTACTACTACTACTACTACTACTACTACTACTACTACTACTACTACTACTACTACTACTACTACTACTACTACTACTCTACTCCTACTCCTACTCCTATCCTTATTCCTTATTAGAATATACTCCTACTCCCCCCTCAGGCCGGCAGATAGCGGGCGCATCCGGGTGGTCCCATCCTAACATGTGAAAAACAAGACAAAATCATCATTGTTTTATTTTCTCCTCTCGACATGGACGTCCTGTCGTCCACGGCGATAATCCATTGCAAAAAATACCACAAAGAGCACACGCGCGCGTTCATGTCAGAATCCTACCGAACACCGTGTGTTTGCAAGCATTTCAACATAAAAACATCAAAAACCCAATGCTTTTTCACAAAAAAATGTACAAATTTCCCGCCCGGGCTCTCTTGCTGAAATCATAGGAAAACCATAGGAATCTTAAGAATTCTGTCAAATCCAGCGATTTCACGTCATCGCGCGGTGCACTCGCGATGCTCTGTCATGCACCCAGGCCGCGAATCCTGTGCAAAAAATATTACAAAGAGCACACTCGCGCGTTCATGTCATAATCCTACCGAACACCGTGTTTTTGCAAGCATTTCAACATAAAAACATCAAAAACCCAATGCTTTTTCACAAAAATGCTTTGGGGTGTCCTGTCAGACCGTCGGGCTTCCTCCGGCCACCTCTGGCTTCCTGCGGTGTACCGGGCCATTCTCGACTCGTCTGGCAATGCGTGCGCGGCATTCAACACGCGCTCGCCAGTTCCCGTCGGCAACCGCCATCGCGGCCGCATCAGCTGTACCAAACCGGCTGGCCGGTGTGACTTCGGCCCCCAGTTGTGCCAGCTTTGCTTCTTATGTTGTGGGAGGGCGGGTGGGACTGGGCATGCCATGCTTGACTCGCTCGAGCTGGCTAGCTTGACTCCTACTCCTACTCCTATCCTTATTCCTTATTAGAATATACTCCTACTCCCCCCTCAGGCCGGCCGATAGGGGCCGCATCCGGGTGGTCCCATCCTAACCTGTAAAAAACAATACAAAATCAACATTTTTCTTATTTTTTCCTCTCGACATGGACGTCCTGTCGTCCACGGCGATAATCCATTGCAAAAAATACCACAAAGAGCACACGCGCGCGTTCATGTCAGAATCCTACCGAACACCGTGTGTTTGCAAGCATTTCAACATAAAAACATCAAAAACCCAATGCTTTTTCACAAAAATTGTACAAATTTCCCGCCCTGGCTCTCTTGCTGAAATCATAGGAAAACCATAGGAATCTTAAGAATTCGGTCAAATCCAGCGATTTCACGTCATCGCGCGGTGCACTCGCGATGCTCTGTCATGCACCCAGGCCGCGAATCCTGTGTAAAAATATTACAAAGAGCACACTCGCGCGTTCATGTCAGAATCCTACCGAACACCGTGTGTTTGCAAGCATTTCAACATAAAAACATCAAAAACCCAATGCTTTTTCACAAAAATGCTTTGGGGTGTCCTGTCAGACCGTCGGGCTTCCTCCGGCCACCTCTGGCTTCCTGCGGTGTACCGGGCCATTCTCGACTCGTCTGGCAATGCGTGCGCGGCATTCAACACGCGCTCGCCAGTTCCCGTCGGCAACCGCCATCGCGGCCGCATCAGCTGTACCAAACCGGCTGGCCGGTGTGACTTCGGCCCCCAGTTGTGCCAGCTTTGCTTCTTATGTTGTGGGAGGGCGGGTGGGACTGGGCATGCCATGCTTGACTCGCTCGAGCTGGCTAGCTTGACTCCTACTCCTACTCCTACTCCTATCCTTATTCCTTATTAGAATATACTCCTACTCCCCCCTCAGGCCGGCAGATAGCGGGCGCATCCGGGTGGTCCCATCCTAACCTGTAAAAAACAATACAAAATCAACATTTTTCTTATTTTTTCCTCTCGACATGGACGTCCTGTCGTCCACGGCGATAATCCATTGCAAAAAATAACACAAAGAGCACACGCGCGCGTTCATGTCAGAATCCTACCGAACACCGTGTGTTTGCAAGCATTTCAACATAAAAACATCAAAAACCCAATGCTTGTTCACAAAAATTGTACAAATTTCCCGCCCGGGCTCTCTTGCTGAAATCATAGGAAAACCATAGGAATCTTAAGAGTTCTGTCAAATCCAGCGATTTCACGTCATCGCGCGGTGCACTCGCGATGCTCTGTCATGCACCCAGGCCGCGAATCCTGTGCAAAAAATACCACAAAGAGCACACTCGCGCGTTCATGTCAGAATCCTACCGAACACCGTGTGTTTGCAAGCATTTCAACATAAAAACATCAAAAACCCAATGCTTTTTCACAAAAATGCTTTGGGGTGTCCTGTCAGACCGTCGGGCTTCCTCCGGCCACCTCTGGCTTCCTGCGGTGTACCGGGCCATTCTCGACTCGTCTGGCAATGCGTGCGCGGCATTCAACACGCGCTCGCCAGTTCCCGTCGGCAACCGCCATCGCGGCCGCATCAGCTGTACCAAACCGGCTGGCCGGTGTGACTTCGGCCCCCAGTTGTGCCAGCTTTGCTTCTTATGTTGTGGGAGGGCGGGTGGGACTGGGCATGCCATGCTTGACTCGCTCGAGCTGGCTAGCTTGACTCCTATCCTTATTCCTTATTAGAATATACTCCTACTCCCCCCTCAGGCCGGCCATTAGGGGCCGCATCCGGGTGGTCCCATCCTAACCTGTAAAAAACAATACAAAATCAACATGTTTCTTATTTTTTCCTCTCGACATGGACGTCCTGTCGTCCACGGCGATAATCCATTGCAAAAAATACAACAAAGAGCACACGCGCGCGTTCATGTCAGAATCCTACCGAACACCGTGTGTTTGCAAGCATTTCAACATAAAAACATCAAAAACCCAATGCTTTTTCACAAAAATTGTACAAATTTCCCGCCCGGGCTCTCTTGCTGAAATCATAGGAAAACCATAGGAATCTTAAGAATTCTGTCAAATCCAGCGATTTCACGTCATCGCGCGGTGCACTCGCGATGCTCTGTCATGGACCCAGGCCGCGAATCTTGTGCAAAAAATGCCACAAAGAGCACACTCGCGCGTTCATGTCAGAATCCTACCGAACACCGTGTGTTTGCAAGCATTTCAACATAAAAACATCAAAAACCCAATGCTTTTTCACAAAAATGCTTTGGGGTGTCCTGTCAGACCGTCGGGCTTCCTCCGGCCACCTCTGGCTTCCTGCGGTGTACCGGGCCATTCTCGACTCGTCTGGCAATGCGTGCGCGGCATTCAACACGCGCTCGCCAGTTCCCGTCGGCAACCGCCATCGCGGCCGCATCAGCTGTACCAAACCGGCTGGCCGGTGTGACTTCGGCCCCCAGTTGTGCCAGCTTTGCTTCTTTTGTTGTGGGAGGGCGGGTGGGACTGGGCATGCCATGCTTGACTCGCTCGAGCTGGCTAGCTTGACTCCTACTCCTACTCCTACTCCTACTACTCCTACTCCTACTCCTATCCTTATTCTTATTAGAATATACTCCTACTCCCCCCTCAGGCCGGCCGATAGGGGCCGCATTCGGGTGGTCCCATCCTAACCTGTAAAAAGCAATACAAAATCAACATGTGTCTTATTTTTTTCTCTCGACATGGACGTCCTGTCGTCCACGGCGATAATCCATTGCAAAAAATACCACAAAGAGCACACGCGCGCGTTCATGTCAGAATCCTACCGAACACCGTGTGTTTGCAAGCAGTTCAACATAAAAACATCAAAAACCCAATACTTGTTTCACAAAAATTGTACAAATTTCCCGCCCGGGCTTTCTTGCTGAAATCATAGGAAAACCATCGGAATTTTAAGAATTCTGTCAAATCCAGCGATTTCACGTCATCGCGCGGTGCACTCGCGATGCTCTGTCATGCACCCAGGCCGCGAATCCTGTGCAAAAAGTACCACAAAGAGCACACTCGCGCGTTCATGTCAGAATCCTACCGAACACCGTGTGTTTGCAAGCATTTCAACATAAAAACATCAAAAACCCAATATTTTTTCACAAAAATGTTTTGGGGTGTCCTGTCAGACCGTCGGGCTTCCTCCGGCCACCTCTGGCTTCCTGCGGTGTACCGGGCCATTCTCGACTCGTCTGGCAATGCGTGCGCGGCATTCAACACGCGCTCGCCAGTTCCCGTCGGCAACCGCCATCGCGGCCGCATCAGCTGTACCAAACCGGCTGGCCGGTGTGACTTCGGCCCCCAGTTGTGCCAGCTTTGCTTTTTATGTTGTGGGAGGGCGGGTGGGACTGGGCATGCCATGCTTGACTCGCTCGAGCTGGCTAGCTTGACTCCTACTCCTCCTCCTCCTCCCTCCTCCTCCTCCTCCTCCTCCTCCTCCTCCTCCTCTCGTCCTCCTCCTCCTCCCTCCTCCTCTCCTCCTCCCTCCTCCTCCTCCTCCTCCTCCTCCTCCTCCTCCTCCTCCTTCTCCTCAGCCGGCCGTGGGCTCTCTGGATGGCCCCCCCCCCTCTGGGCGGCGCACCCTGCAGCGAGGGCCCTTGCGGGCCACGGGCGCACCGTGCCGGGGGAAGCGCGAGCCGCGGCGCTCCCTCGCGGAGGCGCGGTCGCGCTCCCGCGCCGGCGGCACGCGAGCACCGCCCTCCCCAGACATCTCCGGTCCTCGATCTTCGACCCTCCTCGGTCCCCGAGATCCTCCTCCTCGGCCCTCGGCCCTCGGCCCTCCTCCTCGCCCCCCGCTCCTCCTCCCCGACCCTGGGAGCGTGCGCCTCCCCGATCCGAAACGCCGGCGCCGGCGATGACATCGCCGGTGCCGGCGTTTCGGATCGGAGGGGCGCACGCTCCCAGGGTCGGGGAGGAGGAGCGGGGGGCGAGGAGGAGGGCCGAGGGCCGAGGAGGAGGATCTCGGGGACCGAGGAAGGTCGAAGATCGAGGATCGCGGTTCCTGGATGGCGTCGGCCCTCTTTGTGCCTCCCTGGGCTTCTCCAGGTACTTGGGCGCCGGATGCCGCCAGAGGCCGCCAGAGACTCAGACTTCTTGTTTGCGATATCCGGCGCAGAAATCCGCGCCGCAGAGCTTTCTGCCTTGTGTGCCGCGCAGGTCGACGACAAGGGGAGGGACTGGCTCTCAGTCGGACATGTCCTTTTGCAGGAGGAACATGCATGTTTGAAAACCCCCAAAAATGGGGAGGATGTTTCGAATGTTTTTGGCTGTACTATTTGAGCATTTGCTGTTCTTCATTTGTCCCCCAAGATCCGCCTGCAGGAGGACATGCCCGACCTCAGACTAAGTCGGGCCTGTCCTTCTTCTATAGGAGGAAAAGTCCACAATAGTCTGAAAATAGCTGGGGGCGATCCTTGGACATTGTTTGACTATTTGGGGGTAGTTATGTTTTGAGTATTCTTTGTTTCTCGTCCAGAATCCGCCTGTAGGGGGAGAGGCCCGACCTAAGGCCTGAGATTGGGTCAGGGCTCAGCAAATCGCCCGGGCCTCGCCGGCCCAGGCCCGGGTGCCCCAGGCTGCCCAGGAGCGCACGGGGGCTCCCCCTCGGGGCCCCCTCGCCGATTCCTCGGGCGATGCGTCGCCGAATTTCGGGCTGGAGTTGAGTCGAGCCTGTCCCTCTACAGGAGGGATGTTCAAAGGTGATCCAAGGATAGGCCGGGGACGTTGCTTCGAGTATTTTGGAGCCATTTGGGGGCTATTCGGGGGGGCCTTTCCGGGGTCCTCCAAAAGCCGCCTGTAGGGGGACATGCCCGACCTGAGGCCAGTGCTCCCCCCCCCTGCCCCCAGAGCCTCGCCCCCAGAGGTAACCCTAAATTCTTAATCCTGTCATTACTAAACCCTGAACACCGAAAAAACGGGTACATACGATAACATACGACCCAGGCATGTAAACCGGCGTCATCCCTTGCAAAAGACATTATTTCCCGATCATGCGTGCTGGAAACCCTCGCCATCCCTTGCCCAAAAAAAATGATTTCCTGATCATGCGTGCAGTAAACCCTCGCCATCCCTTACAACAACAAAAAAGTATGTCTTGACGTTCATACACCTAGGAGACTTTCCCTAACGAGGACGTACTCTTCAGGTCCCCGAAAGTTCTTCATGGTAGGGTGGTCTGCGGGTGGGACTGGCAGCCACCGCAGGTGGGCTCCTAGGCAGGAGGTGATCAGCTGCGGCAGAGCTTGTAGACCCTAAACCCTAAACCCGCCGAGCCCGTCGGTGGGCTGGGTCTGATTGTTCCTCTGGCCTCCTCCACTGCCGGCCTTTCCCCTCCGGCCTCCTCCTCCTCCTCCTCCTTCTCCTCCTCCTCCTCCTCCTCCTCCTTCTCCTCCTCCTTCTCCTCCTCCTCTGGCCCTCGGACCTCGAGCCCGCCGAGCCGCTCCGCATCGGCCCCTGGACGCCTCCGGAAGTTTGACCTCGCACGCTTTTTCGAACCGGGCCCAGCCTCGGGCACCCCCCCTGCGTCGCTCCCCCATCAACAGGAGGAGGAGGAGGAGGAGGAGGAGGAGGAGGAGGAGGAGGAGGAGGAGAGAGAGAGAGAGAGAGAGAGAGAGAAGCCTCCTCCTCCTCCTCCTCCGCCTCCTCCTCCTCCTCCTCCTCCTCCTCCTCTTCCTCCTCCTCCTCCTCCTCCTTGTCCTCCTCCGGGGCGGGGCCGCTTCCGAGCGCCGGGGGCGATGCGTCGCCGAGGTCGGGCTCGTGTTACGTCGGGCATGTCCCTCTACAGGAGGAGCATTCAAAAATAGCAAAAGCACATGGTCTGGGGACGAATGTTTGAGCATGTGTTGGCCACTTTCGGGTATTGTCGTGGCTATTTGTTTGTTTCTCTTCGAGAATCCGCCTGCAGGAAGACAGGACATGCCCGACCCAAAGCCAGTGCTTCCGCCCCCCCCCCCCCCCCGAGCCAGTCCCCCCCCCTCCATCGCTCCCCCCTCCACAGGGGGGGGCCGCTTCTGGGCACCGGGGCCTTCGAAAAACGATGCACGAGGAAGAGCCGCTCCGAGGATGGGGTCGTGGGCTCCAGCCGGGCGTTTCGCAATAGAGAGGGGGCCCAAGAGGGGCCTCGAAGGTGCACAAAAAGATGCACGTTTCTTCACCATCCGATCAAGGGGCAATCAACTCGATGAGACTCGGGTTAAGTCGGGCACGTCTCTCTACAGGGGGAATATTCAAAAATAGTGAAAAATAGTCTGGGTACGAGTTCTTGACTATTTTTGAGTATTTGGGGGGGCATTTGTGGAATATGTTTTAATTCTTCGCCCCCAAAATCCCCCTGTAGGGGGACACGCCCGACTGAAAGACTCGGGCGCCACCGGAGTTGACAGTGTCCCAAGGATGCCCGGGGAGACCCGCGCGGCCTTCACGTAGCACCCCGCGGCCGAGGCCCAGCCCCCCACGGGGGCCCCAGGGAGGCGCGAGAGGCTTGCGACGCCCTGTGCCCCAGGGCAAGGTCGTCGCCGAGTCAAGCTCGATGCTCCCGCCGCTGGGTCGGCCCCGCCGTTCCCCCTCACTTTTTTTTGGATGGTCGGCGGGTCGAGAGCGGGCCTCTTCCGGTTAAGAGCTGGGCGGGGCGCGCGAAGCGCTAATTGGAGAACGTTCCCCCTCACATGCCAGGAACACCTCTGGCAGCCCCCGAGAGATGGAGTCGACGGGGATATGGGTCATCGGCATTCGCCAACCACGGACGGCAGAGGCGGACAAACAACGGCACTGGAGGGCGGGCGGCAATCGGAGCAGGAGAGTGGCGCGGGTGCGAAGCCGCGGGCAGTTTCTCTCGCTCATGTGAGCCGGCGCAACTTGCGCTCGCCACGACGCGTGAATATCCGGTTGCCTGCGGCAGCGCCCGCCACCGTGCTTCTGCAGCAGCGCAGCAGGAGGGAGATTGAGTGATGCAGGAACGGCGCAAGTCCTACGATTGGTCTGAGCTGGGAAACGGCCGTGATCTCGACCCTTTCTTCGCCCTCGCGGTTTGAAGGAGTAAGAAGAGGAGGGTGAGGAGGAGGAGGAGGAGGAGGAGGAGGCGGAGGCGGAGGCGGAGGCGGAGGAGGAGGAGGAGGCGGAGCAGGAGGATATGGTAAATATGATAACGATGAGCGTTTGGAGGCCGTCTTAGGGGGCCTGTTTGGGCAGTTTTGGTGCCTTCTTGGAACGCTTTAGGGCCGCCTTGAGGCCCACTTGGGAGCCTCTTGGGCGTTGGGGTCCTCTTGGGCCGATGCGAGGGGCCCTCTTGGGAGCCTCGCGGGCCGTCCTGGAACTATCTTGGAGGCCTCTGCAGCCATCTTGGGCGGTCGGAGGCCCAGACAGGCGAAATTCTCAAAATCTATATATATATATATATATATATATACATATATATATATACACATATATATATA
Organism: Prorocentrum cordatum; assembly: GCA_963575745.1. Lineage (NCBI taxonomy): Eukaryota > Dinophyceae > Prorocentrales > Prorocentraceae > Prorocentrum > Prorocentrum cordatum. The sequence continues at coordinate 51,249 of CAUYUJ010018671.1, read as the reverse complement.
TATACACATATATATATATATATATATACATACATATAAATATGTATATATGTATATATAACAAAACATCCTGCGTTGGAAATTCGTTTTGAATATAACACTGCGGTCGCACACCTCCCGCCTCCCCGCCTCCTGTCTGCTCTCTCCTGCCTCTCACCTCGCTCCTTCCTGCAATCTGCGAAGCCGTCTCCACTTTCGAAGGCTGCTGGGGGGTGCAGCGGAATGACGTCCTACGCGGATCACCAGGAGACCTCGCCATCCTTGGGGGGCTGCGATTCGCGAAACGGTCGCCACTTTCAAGGGCTGCTGGGGGGTCCAGCGGAGTGACGCCCCACGCGGATCACCAGGAGATCGCGCCATCTTTGGGGGGCTGCGATCTGCGAAACGGTTTCCATTTTCGAGGATTGTTGGTGTCAAGCGGAGTGACGTCCTACGCGGATCACCGGGTGACTTCGCCATCTTTGGCGGGGCTGCGATCTGCAAAATTGTCGTCTCTTTAGAGGGTTGCTGTGGAGTGCAGCGAAGTGACGTTCTACATGCATCACCAGGAGATCTAGCCATCCTCGGGGGGCTGCGATCTACGAAATTGTACCACTTTCGAGGGTTGCTGGGGGGTCCACCGGAGTGACGTCCTGCGCGGATCACCAGGAGACCTCGCCATCTTTGGGGGGCTGCGATCTCCGAAACAGCCATTTTCGAGGGCTGGTGGGGTGCAGCGGAGTGACGTCCTACGCGGACCACCAGGAGACCTCGCCACCCTCGGGGGGATGCGGTGTGCGAAATTGTCGTCACTTTCGAGGGCCGCTGGGAGGTGCAGCGGAGTGACGTCCTACGTGGATCCAGGAGACGTCGCCATCGTTTGGGGGCTGCGATTTGCGAAACTGTGGCCTCTTTCGAGGGCTGCTGGGGGTCCAGCGGAGCGACGCCATACGCGGATCACCAGGAGATCTCACTACCTTTGGGGGGTTGCGATCTGCGAAATTGTCGCCACGTTCGAAGGCTTCTGGGGGGTCCAGCGGAAGGACGTCCCACGCGGACCACCAGGAGACCTCGCCATCCTTAGGGGGGCTGGGATCTGAGAAATGTTTGCTATGTTCGAGGGCTGCTGGGGGGTCCAGCGGGGTGACGTCCTACGCGGGCCATTGGGGGACCTCGCCATCCCATCCTTGGGGGGGTGCGATCTGCGAAATTGTCACCACTTTAGAGGGCCGCTGGGGAGTGCAGCGGGGTGACGTCCTACGCGGGCCACCAAGAGACCTCTCCATCCTTGGGGGGCTGCGATTTCCGAAACTGTCGCCACTTTCGAGGGTTGCTGGGGGGTCCAGCGTGGTGACGTCCTACGCGGACCACCAGGAGATCTCGCCATCATTGGGGAGCTGCGATCTGCGAAATTGTCGCCACCTTCGAGGGCTGTTGGGGGGTGCAGCGGAGTGACGTCCTGCGCGGACCACCAGGAGACCTCGCCATCTTTGGGGGGCTGTGATCTGGAAATTGTCACCACATTCGAGGGCGATTGTGGGGTCCAGCGGATGACGTGTTGCGCGGGCCACCAGGAGACCTCGCCATCCTTGGTTATTCTGTGTTACGTTGGGTTTTTTCGAGTTCCGGGGGCGTCAGGGAGGAGTTTAGAAGCTGGCGGGCCAGCTAGGCTTCGCTCGCTTCTTGCACGAACCATAAGCAGGTTTGATCATGCGTTCGAGCTCCGCGGCGACATGGCGCAGGCAGCGCTGCAGATTTCACGCACCACTGACAAAAGCAACACTCTTCGGCTTCCTCCCGTCACCCTCATGGAGCGCTTTGGGGCCCTCTCTTGGGCGACGTTGTGGTCCTCTTGGGCCGTTGCGAGGGTCTCTCTTCAGAGCCTCGCAGGCCTCGCGGAAGTATCTTGGAGGTCCTTGTAGCTTGTGGCCGCCTCGTGCGATCGGAAGCCCCAAAAGGGCGAAAGCTTCAAATCCTATATATACATATATACATATATACATACATACATGTATATGTGTATATGCACATACATACATACATACATACATACATACATACATACATGCATGCATGCATGCATGCATGCAGACATACATACATACATATATACATACGTACATACATACATACATACATACGTACGTACGTACGTACGTACCTACCTACCTACATACATACATATATACATACATACATACATACATACATACATACACACACATACATTCGCATATATACATATATACATATATACATGTATCTATATATATATAGTATGTACGAACGTCACCCTCGTCGTCGTCCTCTGCCCCTCTGCTGCCTCCCCTCGCGCTGCCGCCGCGCGGGCGGGTCGGCCCTCCGCGCGCCCCTTATCCTGTGTCTCGTTCCCGCCCCCCTCTGTGGACTTGTTTCGCGCCCCTATCTTGGCTCGTGTTGCTTGTTTCTTGTTTCGCGCCCCTATCTTGTTTCTCGTTCGCGTCCCCCCCATCAGGCCTGGGCTTTCGTTCCTCGCCCTTTCTGCGGTTGCCCTGGGAGTCGTGCCGCGCGATGCGCGCGCCCCATGTACCTTGCACACAGTAGAACGGCGCCTGCACGGTCAATGTCCTGTTGGGCTTTCTTCCCTCGTCCTTCTGTGGTTGTCCTGGGAATATCGTGCCGCGCGATGAGCGCGCCCCGTGCACCCTGCACAAAACAGAACGGCGTCTGCACGATCATTGTTTTGGCGAGTTTGGGCCAACTCATCCTAGCACTCGTGTTGAATCTAGCACTGCGGTCGCACACCTCCCGCCCCCCCCTCCTGTCTCTTCTCTCTCTCTCTCTCTCTCTCTCTCTCTCTCTCTCTCTCTCTCTCTCTCTCTCTCTCTCTCTCTATATATATATATATATATGTTGCCTCTCACTTCGATCCTTCCTGCGATCTGCGAAACTTTCGCCATTTTCGAGGGTTGCTGGGACGTCCAACGGAGTGACGTCCTACGCGGATCACCAGGAGACCTCGCCATCGTTGGGGGTGTGCGATCTGCAAAATTGCCGCCACGCTGGAGGATGGTTGGGGGGCGTAGCGAAATGACGTCCTGAGCGGATCACCAGGGGAGATTTCGCCATCATTGGGGGGGGATCTGCGAAATTGTCGCCATTGTCGAGGGCTGCGGGGTCCAGCGGAGTGACGTCCTACGTGGATCACCAGGGGACCTCGTCATCCTTGGGGGGGGAGCTGCGATCTGCGAAACTGTCGCCACGTTCGAGGGTTGTTGGGGGTCCAGCGGAGTGACGTCCTACGCGGATCACCAGGAGACCTCGCCGTCCTTGGGGGGTTACGGTCTGCGAAATTGTCTCCGCGTTTGAGGGTTGTTGGGGGGTGCAGCGGGTAACGTCCTACGCAGGCCATTGGGGGGCCTCGCCATCCATCCTTGGGGGGTGTGATCTGCGAAATTGTCGCCACGTTCGAGGGCTGCTGGGGGGTCAGCGTAGTGACGTCCCACGCGGATCACCAGGAGATTTCGCCATTCTTGGGGGGGTCGCGATCTGCGAAAGTGTTGTTATTTTCGAGAGCTGTTTGGGGGTGTAACGGGGTGGCGTCTTGCGCGGATCACCAGGAGACTTCGCCATCTTTTGGGAGGCCATCTGCGAAATTGTCGCCAGGCTCGAAGGTTGTTGGGATTGCAGCAGAGTGACGTCCCACGCGGATCACCAGGAGAACTCGCCATCCGCGGTTGCGATCCGCGAAGTTGTCGCCAAGTTCGGGGGGTGTTGGGGGGTGAAGCGTAGCGATGTCTTACGCGGATCACCAGGAGACGTCGCTATCTTTGTGGCGCTGCGATCTGCGAAATTGTCACCACGTTCGGGCGTTGCTGGGGGATGCAGCGGGGTGACGTCCTGCGCGGATGACCAGGAGACCTCGCCATCTTTGGGGGGCGGCGATTTGCGAAGTTGTCACCACATTCGGGGTTTGCTGGTGGGTCCAGTGGAGTGACGTCCACGCGGATCACCAGAAGACCTCGCCATCCTTGGGGGGGTCGCAATCTGCGAAATTGTAGCTACTGTCGATAGCTGGTTGGGGGTGCAGCGGGGTGGCGTCCTGCGCTGATCACCAGGAGACCTCGTCATTCCTGGGGGCTGCGATCTGCGAAACTGTCGCCACGTTCGAGGGCTGCTGGAGGGTGCAGCGGAATGGCGTCCCACGCGGATCACCAGGAGATCTCGTTATGTTTGGGGGGTGCGATGTGCGAGATTGTCCCCACTTTCGATGGTTGTTGGTGGGTGCAGCGGAGTGACGTCTTGCGCGGACCACCAGGAGACCTCGCCATCCTTGGGGGGCTGCGATCTCTGCGAAATTGTCGCCACCTTCGAGGGCTGTTGGGGGTTGCAGCGGAGTGACGTCCTACGCTGACCACCAGGAGACCTCGCCATCCTTGGGGGGCTGTGATCTGCGAAATTGTCTCTACGTTTGAGGGCTGGTGGGGGGGGGCAGCGGGGTGACGTCATACGCGGGCCATTGGGGGACCTCGCCATCCATCCGTGGGTGGTGCGATCTACAAAATTGTCGCCACGTTGGAGGGTTGATGGGGGGTCCAGCAGAATGACGTCCTGCGCGGATCACCAGGAAACCTCGCCATCTTTGGGGGGGGGGAAGGGGGGGCGATCTGCGAAATTGTCGCAAAGTTCGAGGTTTGTTGGGGGGTGCAGTGGGGTGACGCCGCACGCGGATCACCAGGAGACCCCTCGCCATCCTTGGGGGGGTGCGACATGCGAAATTGCCGCCACGTTCGAGGGTTGCTGGGGGGTACAGCAGATGACGTGTTGCGCGGGCCACCCGGAGAACTCGTCATCTTTGGGGTCCAGCGGAGTGGCGTTTTTCTCTGTTACGTTCGGGTTGTTTCGAGTTCTGGGGGCGTCAGGGAGGAAGCAGAGAAGCTGGCGGGCCAGCTAGGCGTCGCTCGCTTCTTGCACTGACTATAAGCAGGTTTGGTAATGTGTTCGAGCGCCGCGGCGACATGGCGCGGGCAGCGCTGCATATTTGGCGCACCACTGACAAAAGCAACACTCTTCGGCTTCCTCCCGTCATGTTCGTCGTCGTCCTCTGCCCTCTGCCACCTCCCCTCTGCTGCTGCCGCGCTGACGGTTCGGCCCCTTGCGCGTCGTTCTCTTGCCGTTCGTTCCCGCCCCCGTGTCTTCCTCAAGTTTGGGTTCTCGTTCCTCGTCCTTCTGCGGTTGTCTTGTGAAACGTGCCACGCGAGCGCACCCCATGTAGTTTGCGCAACATCTAACAGCGCTTGCATTGCCATTGCCCTGGCAAGTATGCGCCAACTCCTCTTGCCACTTGATGCAAATAGGACGGGCACGTCAAACGGTAATTTACCATGGCGAAACATATGGAAATCGAGTACATGTGCCTACTTGGGCTCTCTTGGAGTGCATGTTGAAGTACGCTTGGATGTCTCCTGGGGTTCGTTGGGCCATCTGTGGTGACTCTTGGCCCGTCGGGCGTTTTCCGAGGCCGTATTGAGGGCCTCCCTGGGCCGTTTTAGTGAATTTGTGGAGCGTTTCGGGGCGCTTCTTGGGAGCATCTTGGGCGATGTTGTGGTCCTCGTGGGCCGTTGCGAGGGGCTCTCTTCAGAGCCTCGCGGGCCTCGCGGAGGCATCTTGGAGGTCTCTGTAGCCTGCAGCCGCTTCGTGCGATGGGAGGCCCAAAACAGGTGACAATTTCAAAATCCTATACATATATATATATACACATATATAGTTTGAAAAAAGGAGAGAGAGAGAGAGAGAGAGAGAGAGAGAGAGAGATATTATTAATTATATTATATCTTATATATATCTAAACAGCAACAAAACAAAACAAAAAAAACGAAAAAAACAACAACAAAAAAATATATTTTTTTTTTTTTTTAAAAAAAAAAAAAAAAAAAAAAAAAAAAAAAAAAAAAAAAAAAAAAAAAAAAAAAAAAAAAAAAAAAAAAAAAAAAAAAAAAAAAAAAAAAAAAAAAAAAAAAAAACGGTGATGCTTGCCTCCCTGGGTTCTCCCGAAAGGCCTCTTAAAGCACTCTTGGATGCTTCCTCGGGCATGTTGGACCTGATTTGGCGGCCCCTGGCCCGTCTGACGCCTTCAGAGGCCGTCTTGAGGGCCTTTCTGGGCCGTTTTATTGTATTCTTGGAGCGCTTTGGGGCTGGCTGGGGTCGCTGGGGTCCACTTGGGGGCCTCTTGGGCGATGTTGGGGTCCTCCTCTTGGGCCGATTTAGGAACATCGTGGGCCTTCTTGGAATTATCTCGAAGGCATTTGCTGGGGCCGCTTTGGGCGATCGGAGACACAAACAGGCGAGAACCTCAAAATCCGGGGCAAACAAATGAAAGTCCATGATGTTTGCCACTTCGGGCTCTCCTGGAGAGGGCCTCTTGGGCTGTCATGAGAGCCTCTTGAGCCGTCTTGGATCATCTTGAGCCGTTTTGGTGTCGCCTTGGCTGTCTTGGAAGCCGTCTTGGAGGCCATCTTGGCCGTCCGAAAAGAGTGCTGGGGAACGATTTCAAAGGGGCGGTCTACGCGTGCGCGTGAGCCGGGGAGGGGGTCGGCCCTAGAAAACATTTTAGACCAGCCTGGCGAAGGACCCAATCATTCGCAGATGTGGGTACCGCAATTATGGATAACGTCTTCGGTGGCGTTCCCTATGGGGCCACGATCCGTGCGGGGCGTGCCAGACGGTGGCGGGGACGCATGGGAGCGTCGCCATTGGACCCTTACTTGGAGTTCCCGACGGGGCCATTGGGGCCACGAAGCGTGTGACAAATATGCCACAATGGGTGGCGGGGACGCATTGGAACGTCGCCACTGGGGCCTTATGTGGAGCTCACTACGAGGCCACGAACAGCGTGGGGGGCACTCCGAAAAAGGGTGGCGGGGACGCATAGGAACGTCGCCACTGGAGCCTTAGTTGGAGCTCCTCATGGGGCCAAGAACCGTTGTCAATAGTGTGCCGAGATTGGTGGCGGTGACGCATGGGAACGTCGCCACTAGAGCCTTAGGTGGAGTTCCCTATGGGGCCACGAAGCGTGTGACAAGTATGCCACAATGGGCGGCGGGGACGCATGGAAGCGTCGCCAGTGGAGCCTTAGGTGGAGTGGAGCTCCCTATGGGGCCACGAACCGTGTGAGTGATGTGCCAAAATGGGTGGCGGGGGCGCATGGGAACGTCACCATTGGAGCCTTAGGTGGAGCTTCCCATGGGGTCACGAAACGTGTGAAGGCTTTGCCAAAATGGGCGGTGATGATGGCAATGATGTTGATGATGGTGATGGGAGGAAGGAGGCGGGAGGAGAACGGGCCGCCGTCTCCTCAAAACGAGGACCCAACACCACAGGATGGTTGGAATAAACATTCCCAGAGGGACCACAAGAGCAGTCTAACACGCCCACTCCGTGCAGGCACGGTGGCTCAATTTTGAAGGGGGTCGCCCAGTTGACGCGACATCGCGCTCGCTTAGAACGTTCCGAGTCGCTGCATCAGTCCTCGTAGGCCGGTCTCAGACTCTTATAGAAAGGTTCGCGTCGTGTCGCCGCGGTGGCGACCCCGCCGCAGGCGCTCAAGGCGGAACGCCGCCAGTGGGCCACGAGCTGGCAAAGATTGCACGATCCAGCGCTGGAGAAGCCGCCGAGATCGCTCGAGGAGGAGCGACGTGTCAGAGGCCAACGCCGGGGTCGCCGCGACACGACCCTGGCCGCAGGCCGACAGGCCAGGCCCCTGCTCTCTGGCTGCCCCTCACAGGGGAACGAAAAGTGGCATAAACACATCAAAACTCGGAGCTCCGCGCGGATTTCTCGGATCGGCGCTGGACCCCCCTCCCTGGCGCGCGGAGCGCGCCAGGGGCGGCGCCGGCGGCGCCGCCGGGGGGCCCCAGCGCCGATCCGAGAAATCCGCGCGGAGCTCCGAGTTTGATGTTTATGTCACCTTTTTGTCCCCCTGCCCTCGGGGGCCCTGCTCTCGGCGAGGGCACGGCGCCGGCAGCGCCGGTGCCCGCCGCCCAGCAGGCGCGCGGCCTGAGAGGCGCGGCCTCGCATTTTTGCGCGCGTGCGCGCGCGCGGCCGGCCGGAGCGCGAGGGCCTCCGGGGAAGAAAGGGCCGCGGCCGCTGGCGGAAGGCAGGGCCCCCAGTTCGATCCTCCTCCTCCTCCTCCCCCTCCTCCTCCTCCTCCTCCTCCTCTCTCCTCCTCCTCCTCCTCCTCCTCCTCCTCCTCCTCCTCCTCCCCTCCTCCTCCTCCTCCTCCTCCTCCCTCCTCCTCCCCTCCTCCTCCTCCTCCTCCTCCTCCTCCTCCTCCTCCCCTCCTCCTCCTCCTCCTCCTCCTCCTCCTCCCTCCGCCCTCCTCCCTTGATGCCCTCAGAGCTCGGTGCGATCCGATTCGATCCCTCCAGGGCCCCCAGAGCTCGATGCGATGCGAGTCCTCCCTCTCCAGGCCCCCCCTCCTCCTCGGAGGTGTTCGCAAGGTTTCGCCGGTTCTCGGAGGGCTGCTAGCCCTGGGATGCTTTCTCCAGCAGCCGCGCCTCGCCAGCAGCGGGAGTGCCGGGATCGTCCCAAACGGTTGCCGGAGGCCCGATTCATGCCGATGGTCCTCAGGGCGTGTGTTGGACCAATGTGCGTTTGCACCGTTCGGCCCCAATCGTAGATCATGGCATCACCAGCATCGTACGGAACGGTTTCGGAAGACAAACACACGTGAGCGCTGACACACGTTCCGAGGGCCATCGATCATGACCCGAGGACCTGCCGGAGGGGGGACTTCGATGCCTTCTTGGGGCTCTCTGGGAGGTTCCGAGGGCATCGCCCAGGAGGAAAACCATTTCTGATGGGACCTTGCAGGGGACCTCCCTGGTTTTATCCCCCGGGACCCCAGGAGCCGCCCCCCGCGCGATACAGATCTGTATATCTATACATATACCTAAACATAAACATACACATATGCATCTACAGATACAAATACAAATACAAATATACAACTACATATACATCTACACATATGTATAGCTATACGTATACCTGTACATACACTAGCATGGCATTACAATGCATACATGCATACATACATGTCTGCATGCAAACATACATACATAGACAGACATGTATACAAAGACATGCGCATATACATATACGTATACATACATGTATGCACTTGCATAATCATATACGTATACGTGTGTATGTACATTTGTCTGTACATCTGCATATCCATATGCATATACATGTACCTAAACATATACAAGGCTGCATTGGCGCTTCGCGCCATGCAGTCTTGGCCCTTGAAGTTTCGAATGCATGCGGAATGGCAGGAAGGTCAAGCCGACAATCTAGCAATAACTCCTTGTTGCCTTTCACGGCCCCGCCGCTACAATGATGTTATTCGTTATCCTTCCTCCATGTTTCTTTTTCTCATTCTCGCCATGCCCTGCGTAGTCTCCCCATCAGCTCTTTTTGCGGAGGCTCTTCCTTGGAGAGCCTCTGGGGTCCCCACAAAAGTTGCTCCAGCTTTCTTAAGGTCTTCAGGAGGCATCCTGGGCGTCTTCTGGGGGCCTCTGGTGGCTTCCTCGGGCCACCCTGCCTTCGACCGCGGTCTCCCTGAACGACCGGGTCACGATTTGGAATGCAGCGGAGGGTGTCTTGGGGCCATCTTGGGCCGTCACGGGGCTCTCTTAGACCATCTTGAAACCTTGTTGTGCCGTCTTGGGGCTCCCTTGGACTGCTTGGGAGCCCTTTCGGATGGTTGTGGGGCGATGTTCGAGCCTCCCAGGCGGCTTCGGACACCCAGAAGACCGCCGTCTTGGAGCGTCAGGAAGCCGAAAAGAGAAGAACCCCAAAATTCACAAAAAAAACAGAAAATCAATGAATGTTGCCTCTCGGAGCCTTCTTGGGAGTGCTCTTGGAGGCCTCTCTGGACGTTTTGAGTGTGTGGCGGCTTCTTTGGGGTCGTCGTGGACCGTCTTGAGGTTCTCTGTGGTCGTTTCGGGAGCGCGCCGGAACGCCTAGAGCCCTCTGGGGCCGTCTTCGGGCTCTCGTGGGGTTCTCCCGTGTCGTCTGGAGGGTTGCCCGAGAGGCCCAGGGTGGGCCAAATTCGTTAGGTGGGGTGGGTGGGTGCTTTTTCTAGGGTCCCCGGCCCTACAAAAGCATACGAACAGGATGAGAGAGAGAGAGAGAAAAGAAGAAGAAAAACAAAAAAAATAAAAATAAAAATAAAAAAATAAAAAACAAACAAAAAAAAGAACAAAAAAAAAAAAAAAAAAAAAGAACGGCAAAGCAACCTAACAGCGATGTGTAGGAGCATATCTGGAAGCATTCCCCTTAAGATTCACATGAGAATCCAGTTGTAGAATTCTGCTGTTCTCGCAGTCGCAGTCGCATTCGCGATGAAAGTCGCAGTGGCAACGGCAGTCGCAGTCACAGCCTCAGCCTCAGCCTGCCTCAGCCTCAGCCTCAGCCTGCCTCAGCCTCAGCCTCAGCCTGCTTCAGCCTCAGCCTCAGTCTGCCTTCAGCCTCGGCCTCAGCCTCAGCCTGCCTCAGCCTCAGCCTGCATCAGCCTCAGCCTCAGCCTCAGCCTGCCTCAGCATCAGCCTGCCTGCCTCAGCCTCAGCCTCAGCCTGCCTCAGCCTCAGCCTCAGCCTGCTTCAGCCTCAGCCTCAGTCTGCCTTCAGCCTCGGCCTCAGCCTCAGCCTGCCTCAGCCTCAGCCTGCATCAGCCTCAGCCTCAGCCTCAGCCTGCCTCAGCCTCAGCCTGCATCAGCCTCACCCTCAGCCTGCCTCAGCCTCAGCCTCAGCACGAAGAGCACGAAGTGGCGTACAGGTGGCTTCGGGCATTCAAAATGTGGCCCGGAAAAGTTCTGGGAGGTCGAAGAGCACGAAGTGGCCTACAGTTGGCTCCAGGCATTCAAAATGTGGCCCGGGAATGGAGTTTTGGGAAAGCTAAGAGCACGAAGTGGCCTACAGTTGGCTCCAGGCATTCAGAATGTGGCCCGGGAATGGAGTTCTGGGAAGTCGAAGAGCACGAAGTGGCCTACAGTTGGCTCCGGGCATTCAAAATGTGTCTGGGAATGGAGTTCTGGGAAGTCGAAGAGCACGAAGTGGCCTACAGTTGGCTCCGGGCATTCAAAATGTGGCCCGGGATTGAGTTCTGGGAAGTCAAAGAGCACGAAGTGTGTGACTGTTTGCAAAAACGAGCATTCGGACACGAGTTCGGACACAGGCTCCCGGGTCCCGCCCCAGACCCCCTTGTGGAGTCATCTGATGCTCTCTTTTGACACCACTAGAAACCTATCAGAAAAGCTGTTAGGTAAAAATTATCCCGGCAAAGCAACCTAACAGCGATGTGTAGGAGCATATCTGGAAGCATTCCCCTTAAGATTCAGATGAGAATCCAGTTGTAGAATTCTGCTGTTCTCGCAGTCGTAGTCGCATTCGCGATGACAGTCGCAGTGGCAACGGCAGTCGCAGTCACAGCCTCAGCCTCAGCCTGCCTCAGCCTCAGCCTCAGCCTGCCTCAGCCTCAGCCTGCCTCAGCCTCAGCCTCGGCCTGCTTCAGCCTCAGCCTCAGTCTGCCTTCAGCCTCGGCCTCAGCCTCAGCCTGCCTCAGCCTCAGCCTCAGCCTGCCTCAGCCTCAGCCTGCCTCGGCCGCAGCATCAGCCTGCCTCAGCATTCCAAATGTGGCCCAGGAATGGAATTCTGGGAACTAGAAGAACACGAAGTGGCCTACAGTTGGCTCCGGGCATTCAAAATCATGCCCAGGAATGGAGTTTTGGGAAGGCTAATAAGAGCACGAAGTGGCCTACAGTTGGCTCCGGGCATTCAAAATGTGGCCCGAAAATGGTGTTCTGGGAAGTCCAAGAGCACGAAGTGACCTACAGTTGGCTCCGGGCATCCAAAATGTGGCCCGGGAATGGAGCTCTGGGAAGTCGAAGAGCACGAAGTGGCCTACAGTTGGCTCCGGGCATTCAAAATGTGGCCCGGGAATGGAGTTCTGGGAAGTCGAAGAGCACGAAGTGGCCTACAGTTGGCTCCAGGCATTCAGAATGTGGCCCGGGAATGGAGTTCTGGGAGGTCGAAGAGCACGAAGTGTGTGACTGTTTGCGAAAAACGCATTCGGACACGAGTTCGGACACGGTTCCCCGGGTCCCGCCCCGACCCCCTTGTGGAGTCATCTGCTGCTCTCTTTTGACACCACTAGAAACCTATCAGCAAAAGCTGTTAGGTAAAAACAAAAAAAAAGTTACATGTTTACTTGTTACCAGAGATCTTAGCACGCCTCTGGCCCGCTGGGCTGGCGATCCGATGTCTCGATTTGATTTTGGGCTCTCCTGTCTCTGTCCCCCGTCTCCATCGACATCCCCCGCGCGCCTACGCGAGGCAGCTGGCCCCGCGGAAAGCCTTTCCCGAAGTACGGGCACTGCTCCTTCCCGCGCGCGCCAGGGTGCACGCCCTGCTTCGGCGCATCCATCCCATGCTCGGCGTGGTGGGCCGCGCGATAGACCAAAGCCGCCACCCATCGCCGCACAGGCTGAACGTCCGCTTTTTCTCCTCCTCCTCCTCCTCCTCCTCCTCCTCCTCCTCCTCCTCCTCCTCCTCCTCCTCGCTCCACCGGCACCGGCACCACCCCGAGTTGTCCCAGCAAGGGTCGCAGCGGAGGCATCGCAGGCCGTGCGCCCTGGGAGGGGCCAAGGCGGATCAACCGGGAGGTGCTCTGAGCCGCTCCGGCACGACGCCTCGGGGAAAAGCCTAGGGTTGCCTCCCCAGTCGGCTCTGTACGTCCACGTGCTCCATCTCGGCCGTGAGCACGCCGACATCACGCAGTGCCTCGGCTGCGAGCCGCCGCCCACCGCACGCCCCGCCTGCCGCGACACCCCACCCCCCTCGACGCGACAGCAGGGACCGACGGAGCAGGAACCACGCGGTACCGCAAGCCCGCCACCTCGCCCGCATCAACGCCCGTCGCCACCAGGGACCCCATCCTCCACGAGCGCCTCGATGAACCGACATTGAAACCGTGAGCGTGCAGATTGCCGTTGCCTCCAGTCTCCCATCGAGTCATTGCTGTGTATGGGAAGCGATCCGAGTGCGGCATCACGGCGGGCATCACAGCGCGCATGTGCAGCACCCGCAGGGCAATTAGCTGCGCCACCAGATCTCCGCTCTCTCGCACGAACTCCGACCGCATGCGCCTCGAGCACTCGTCGGAACTCGCTCAACGACACGCTCTTGGCGCCAATGCGCTGCACTTCACTGCACTTCAACCACAAGGACGGGACGCGCCCCAAGCCCACATAGTTGCGCACCAAGCACCGTGTCCATTCGTTGTTCCCCCGAGCTCGCTCCACTTCGAGTTCCTCCCATGAAGTAAGTCCTGCCCCACAGGAGACCGCCTGCCCGGGTCCTCGCCCCCCACCCACGGCGGCATCCAAGACAAGTGCTTGACGGCACTCTGCAGCGTCTTCCCCTCCCGCGCCCACTGCATCGTCGTCGACCGTGCGTCCGCGCCCACGGCGAACAACTGGCCTACCAGAGTCCGCGCCTTGTCCTCGTCGGCCAGAATCGCGCGCAGCCGCCCCATTCGTCATGGCGCGCCCCGCCTCCTGCCTCCCGATCCTCCCCCCGCCGCATCGTGCTCCTGAAAATGCCCCAGACCGTCCCGTGTGCCTTGGACAGCGGCAGCAGGTTCACCGTGGCCCACAACACACGATGCCCGCGCGGCCCGCCCACGAGCTGGCCTGGACCGATACCTGGTCATGCGTTGCACCCACTCCTCAGTGGAGATGCTCTGCGGACGCTCCTCGCACGCATGTCTCCGATGCCCATCGGGATCTTCAAAGGATTTGTTGGGGGGGGCAAAGCAGCGGCGCAGCCAGACCACGGAGCTCCGATGCGCAGCCAGAGAAAAACATCTCACCGAAGCAAGCGGCCCTGGGGAGCTCGAGGAACAATGGGCGGCTAAGAAGCTCCAAAAGAGGAGGAGGAGCAGGAGAACGAGGAGGAGGAGGAGGAGGAGGGGAAGGAGGAGGGGGAGGAGGAGGAGAAGGGGAGGAGGAGGAGGAGGAGGAGGAGCAGGAGGAGGAGGCTTTGAAGACGGCTGCCGGCACCGCCATTTGTAGAGCTATACCCAGTATTCCTCACCATTTGTGTTGTAAGCTAGGTACCATGCCTTCCTGCACATGTACATGAATGCCTCGAGTTCGTTCCCGGGCAAGCTTGGGAATCAAAATCGATCGATTAAGTCCCCAAACGCACGCAAATCTCAGCGCCCAAGCAATGTAGCGACTCAAATCCGCTTATTGGAATTTCGTGGTAATCGTCACTGTTGTTTCCTCAGTCATTTCCAATAATGTATCACCGTAGTTGCTAGTGCCAAGTCGCGGGTGCCTACTAGCTGAAATCGATGAGACACATGTCACACAACAGAACCACGACAAACCCTGGTCTGCATTGAGGCGCGGAGCTATTAGATCCACGCGCCGTTGATCATGTTCAGATACGGGTGTGTGCGTACGGCTGAGTACCCTCTCACTTTTTCTATCTTGGATGATAGATCAAGTTTTCACCAGCACATGCTTCCAAATAGATGAGTAGATCCTAGCCTTCCCAGCGGATGCTGCGTTCACCCTTTGGCTCGGCAGTGCCAGTGCTCCGAGCAAGAATACTTGACAATTGTACTCGAGTGCAGCGGAAGCGAAATATCGGAAAGAGCGTGTTCTACCGCTGCTGGAGGAAAACCGGGGGGGGTCACTACCGGTTCGAACCCCCCCCCTCCGGAAAACCGAAGGCGGGTCACTACCGGTTCAAACCCCTCCCCCCCCCAGTCCATCATGAAAAGGGGGGGTCACTACCGGTTCGAACCCCACATCGCCTCGAAAACCGGGGGGGGTCACTACAGGTTCGAACCCCCCCCCTCAAAAACGGGGGGGGGTGCGGACAGTGGTTTGCCCGGTGGTGGTGGGGACAGTGGTGAGGGGACAGCGGGACAGTGGTGGGGACAGCGGGACAGTGGTGGGGACGGTAGTGGTGGGGACAGTGGTGAAGGCGGTGGTGAGGACAGTGGTGGGACAGTAGCACAGTGGGGAAAGTGGGGACAGTGATGGGGACAGTGGGGACGCTGGGACAGCACAGTGGGACAGCGGCGGGGACAGTGGAACAATAGTGGGTACAGTGGGGACAGTGGGACAGTGGTGGGGACCGTGGGGACAGTGGGGAGAACGGGACCATGGTTGGACAATGGTGGGGAGAGTGGAGACATTGGCACACTGGTGGGAGCACTGGTGGGGACGGCGGGGACAATTGTGGGAACAGTGGGGACAGTGGGACAGTGGTGGGGACGGTGGTCGTGGGGACAGTGGTGTGGGGACAGTGGGAACGTGGTGGAAACAGTGGGACAGTGGAGGGTACAGTGGTGGTGGGGACAGTGGTGAGGGCGATGGCGAGGACGGCGGTGGGACAATGGGACAGAGGTACAGTGGGGACAGTGGTGGGGACAGCGGAGGAGACAGCGGGACAGTGGGGACAGTGGGACAGTCGGGCAGTGGTTGGGGCCGTGGAGTAAGTGGGGAGAGTGGAACCGTGGTGGGAACAGTGGTGGGGACAGTGGGGACAGTGCAACAGTGGTGGGGGCACTGGTGGGGACAGTAGGGACGGTGGTGGAACCAGCGGGGACAGTGGTGGTGAGGACAGTGGCGCTGGGAACAGGAGTGGGGGATGTGGTGCGGACGGTAGTAGGTACTGGGAGTCGTTTGCTGGCGCTGAGAGGGGGGAGGGGGGTTCGAACCGGTAGTGCCCCCCCCCCGGTTTTCGAGGGGGACGGGGGGGGGGGTTCGAACCGGTAGTGACTTCCTCTGGTTTTCTGGAGGGGGGGGTCGAACCGGTAGTGACCTTCCTCTGGTTTTCTGGGGGTGGGGGAGGGGTTCCAACTGGTAGTGACCCCAGGAGGGGGGGGGTCGAACTGGTAGTGACCCCCCCGGTTTTCTGGAGGGGAGGCGGAGGGGGGGGTTAGGGGAGGGGGAGGGGTTTTCCGGGGGAAGGGGAGGGGGGGAGGGGTTCCAGCGGGGGGGGGGGGAGATTTTCGGAGGGGGGGGACCCCTGCGGAGGAGGAGAGGGGGGGGGGGGGAGATAGAATTTTCCACAGTAAAGCAGCGGTGGGTCACGCTCTCTCCAAATCGCCATATGTGTTGCGATTCTCCCAAAAGTGGTTTTGCAGTTGCTGGGCGTTCTTGTGAGCGTGCGCCAGCAGCCAGGTCGGTTCACGATTGGCGCTCAGTCCACCCTCGAGTTGTGCACCAATTTCAGGCCGCCTCGGCAGCCAGTAAGCACGCCAGAATTACAGTTGCTTCTGCATGGGCAGTCGAGAAAGTATACAGCATAGTCCGTCCAATGCTTGGGAGTTGGGCAACAAAGGAGGGAATGACGTCTGCCCAACTAGCCCAATATGCTGCAGCTGCCGTCCACACTGAGCTTCGTAACGCCATACATCCTAGTCGCATCTGGGACCGAGAGTAAGTTCTTGAACGCGTTCAATATTGAAGCACCGTGAACGTTGCCAAGGGTGCACCTCGTCCGGCGGGAGTGGTTGTAATAATGGTTCATGTGTGGTATTACACAGTAGGAAAGTAAAGCCACATTGCTTGCATTGGGGGGAGCTTCGGAATCGATTCAAGTAGCTTCGCCCTCTTTATAGCCAACGTAACCGTAACCCCAAAATGTTTGATGTATTCGCCACTGCCCCGCGGCGACCCCAAAATTTTAATCCCACGATCTTACAAGTCAGCATCATAGTTCCAAGCCTTAGGCGCCAGCTCTGGCAAATTTCGGAGGCACGGATCGAGTGTGTTACCCCAGTTTTGCAATTTCCCTGCATGAGCGTCGATCGTGCACATGTCGTACAGAGTGCATTGGGCATCGTGGAGAGTGTACGCTACCTCTGACGGGTCACAACGATCATGCATATCTCGTCTTAAACAATGTATGATATCCGACTTGGCGGTACCCTCGTGTAGATACGTTGAGAGTTGAATAAGGCGCAAGGCAGAATAATCTACGCATGAGGGCATCGCCGTGTTGTCCGCCGTCGTCCTAGAAAATAGGATGGGTGGTACTTGGGCCATCGAACCACTATGTCGAACAAACTGCACCAGCCTGTGGAGTTTGGAAATTCAACATTCATTGCTCGAACATGCGGGTCCTGTTAACAGTGTCACAAGCTCCCACGCCATCAATGTTCAGAGGTGTTTGCTCACGGTGGTTGCCTGTCAAAAATCGAAGTGAATGGATAGCCGAATCAGGATCATTGTGATCAGATACGCCGAATTTGTAATGTTCAGCATGCCGTCGCAGTGTTGCTTGGAACTGTGGCGCCAAAGTATTAGCCACTAGCCTTCGCAGTGCACCGCGTGCTGCGATCCCCGTGATGAAATCATCAGGTGTCAAGGCGGTCAGCACCGAAACTCGCAAAACGTTCGTCATTTACCACGTCAACCGTGCTCGAGTTAGAGACGCGGCCACATCTCACAAGGCGTCGAAAGCCACATCGTCTTCAAGACATGGTTTGTAATATTCGTATCGGGCACCCCGCAATCCACTACTCCAACCTTTCGGGGACGTGCGAAGAACAGTTGCGAGCACGTTCGTGTATAAGACAGCTGGTTGCGCGAGGTCGAACGCATCGAGTGGAGGTGGGAATGGTTCTGCGGTTTGTTCTGGATGGAATCCTGGATCCCGGAGCTGGTCCAGCGTACCCGTTGTGTTTGGTGCCACGTTTGGGGACGTGAGTGCTTTAGCTGCATTGCTAAGTTTCCCATTCTCAGCTCATGCCATGACTGTGGTATTCAGCCGATATTCCGCTCCTTCTCATGATGCGCATTGCGTGCGTCGGTCGGGCCTGATTCATTTGGTGTCGAGTGTATTGGTGCCGAGCCGATCGTGGTAGCCTGTCCCATTCAACGTTGTCGAAAAAAATATATTTCACAACCATCCTGTGGTGTTGGGTCCTCGTTTTGAAGAGACAGCGCCCCGCGTCACTCCTTCCTGCCTTCCTCCCGCTGCCTCCTCCCTCCCCCTTGCCTCTGCCCTCCACATGTCTCTGTTTCGGCACATCCCTCACGCGTTCCGTGGCCCCATAGGGAGCTCCACCGAAGGCCCCAGTGGCAGGGCCCGCATGGCGGCCCCGCATTTTGGCGCACCCCTCACACGGTTCGTGGCCCCATAGGGAGCTCCACCGAAGGCCCCAGTGGCAGGGTCCGCATGGCGGCCCCGAATTTTGGCGCACCCCTCACACGGTTCGTGGCCCCATAGGGAGCTCCACCGAAGGCCCCAGTGGCAGGGTCCGCATGGCGGCCCCGCATTTTGGCGCACCCCTCACACGGTTCGTGGCCCCATAGGGAGCTCCACCGAAGGCCCCAGTGGCAGGGTCCGCATGGCGGCCCCGCATTTTGGCGCACCCCTCACACGGTTCGTGGCCCCATAGGGAGCTCCACCGAAGGCCCCAGTGGCAGGGTCCGCATGGCGGCCCCGCATTGGGCGCACCCCTCACACGGTTCGTGGCCCCATAGGGAGCTCCACCGAAGCCCCAGTAGGGTCCGCATGTGCAGGGTCCGCATGCGGCCCCGCATTTTGGCGCACCCCTCACACGGTTCGTGGCCCCATAGGGAGCTCCACCGAAGGCCCCAGTGGCAGGGTCCGCATGGCGGCCCCGCATTTTGGCGCACCCCTCACACGGTTCGTGGCCCCATAGGGAGCTCCACCGAAGGCCCCAGTGGCAGGGTCCGCATGGCGGCCCCGCCCCATTTTGGCGCACCCCTCACACGGTTCGTGGCCCAATAGGGAGCTCCACCGAAGGCCCCAGTGGCAGGGTCCGCATGGCGGCCCCGCCCCATTTTGGCGCACCCTTCACACGGTTCGTGGCCCCATAGGGATATCCACCGAAGATGATGCCCACAATTGCGGTATTAACAATTAACATTTCGCCAGGCTAATTTTTCCCCCCCCCGCGCATCGGCCACGAGCCACGGGTGCAAGGCGCGTCTGAAAACCAGGACGCGGTGAAACGAGGGCCCAGCCAGCGGCGCGCCAAGCAGCGTCAAAGGAGGAGGAGGAGGAGGAGGAGGAGGGGAGGGAGGAGGAATTACACCACCTCCAGGTCTGTAAGTGGTGGTGTGGGCTCGAGCCGCACTTCTGATAGGTCAGCCATGTCCCGCAAAACGGCCTTGGCAACGGCTGATTGCAGGCTGATCCCCAGAAGGCCCCACCACCGGTGCAACAGACCTAAAATCGTGCCCCGCCGGATTCTCCTATGCAAGCCCCGGGAGCGCTCACGAGCGAGTTTTGGTACGATTTGTATTCTGGGCTCCCCATCGGCCGAATATTTCTGAGCCTAAGCATGATAACGATCCTAATCCACTTTCCCAAACTTCGTGGTAATCCCTGTTGTTCTGGCGCTCGGCTTGTTCCAGCAATGCTCCACCACAATTGCTAGTCCCCGATCTCGGTTGCCCGTTCCGTGAAATAGGACTTACGATCGTGGCATCACCAAACAGTGGCAGACCACGATGAACATTGAGTCCTGGAATCACCAGATCCAGCCGACGTAAATCTTCAGGAGGTACGGGGATGTTTGTGCGTACCAGTAATCGTTCGATATTTCTATCTGGCACGCTCCCTCCCGCTTCCTGGAATATTTGCCTCCATGCCGCGATCATTTCTTTATGTCGTGAAAAAGTGCGGCCTTCCGTCGCGATTGTTATCCGGGCATGTCCATGCGGATTTGGCCCATCGATCGTACACGCCACACCCAACCGTCGTCGCACAGCACATTGCAGCAGATCGTTTGCAATTGTTAGACCTTTTGTAATAGGACAAACGAGGAGCCATATCGACGCAAACGCACCCATACAAGAGGACACCCGGGCTTTACCAGTAGATATGGCATTCTGTCGAGCCCCTGGAGGTACCAAATCACGTAGTAATGCCGCGTGCGTTGCGCGCTCGAGTGGTGAAGACGCATGGTATTGCCATCCGTGCTTGTGTTCCCGAGGGACGCTTCGTGAGACTCGATCTCTGGCGGGGAGTTCCGGCGGCTACGGCATCCCATGACGGGCGCTCTTCCCACCCCGTGGCCTCGTTTTGTCGAGCTCCGTGTTCTGCATTTCGTAGACACAGCGGGCCCACCAACGTTTCACCAGATGCCGTCGCGTGTTGCATAGTAAGCCGATGTACGATTTGATTCCCGGTGTCTGGAAACCTCTGGATGAGTTCCAGAATCACATTTGCTCAACTACCCCAGTAAGCCGCTTTCTTCGAGCGGAGTGCGCTCCGTAACCCCATTCCGGCCATCCGTGATGTCAGAGTTGTTTGCAAGACCATGTTGTCGTAAGATATCCCATACAATTTCACATCCCAAGCCGCACGTAATGGAATAGTGAATATAGCCCAGAATGTTGCTAAGATTGCTGCGTCGTGGTCTTCAGCCAGTGGCCGCACCAGTTCGGGAGGTGTCGTGCGCAAGATATGATTAAGCCTAGGTGCAGAACAGTAGCACAATAGTAACCAAGCTACTTGTAGATGGAGAGCTTCGTGATATAGTGGAGCAGCTTCGTCCGTTCTGTAGTTAGCTTAGCACCAAAGTTAGTCATGTACTCAGGGCTACCGAATGGGGCTCCCAACACGCGGATACCCCTCTCTCCCAATGGCTTGTCAGACCGCCAAGCGTCTGGTGCTTCAGCAGCAAGTGCTTCCGGACTCGCGCTGACCCTATTGCCCCACACCGCGAGTTTCCTTATGTTGACATCAATACAGCATGTTCGCAACAATTCTTCAGTGACGTCGTGGAGTATTGGTGTAATTTCGTCTAAGTCACATACCACATATATGTCGTCCAAATATGCCAAAATCTCAGCCCCTGGAGGTAGGTGGTCCCGTATCCGGCCCAATGCAGCATGCAGCGCCAGACAAAATAACGATGGCATTAGTGCATCCCCCTGTTCCCCGCCATCCCCCTGCAATATCGTGTGCGTTTGGTCTGTACTGTCCCGCCAAAGAAATTTGAATTGGATGCCGTACCATTGTCTAACGAAGGGTAATAATGCATGTAACGATTGGTCGCCCATGAGCTGCTCGAACATCCGGGCTCTACTTACATGATCGAATGCCCCAACTCCGTCGATACTCATAATGACCTTGTGTGGGTAGGCCTCCGACACATACCGCAGGTAGTGAATCGCTGCATCCGTGCCGTTCACGTTGCAGAGCCCGAAATTGAGCGGCCAAACAGCATCTTGGAATTCTCGCCGTATTGTCTTGCCAACGTCTTCGCAACCAAGCGGCGGAATGCATCTCCAGCTGAATCCCCCTGACCCGGTTGTTCGGTTTCTTCAGAGTTGTGAGAGATGACAAGTGTAGAGCATCACGGATAGTATTCGGCACTTGCGCCCGAGCCAGTCGTTCCGCCACGTCACATAGAGTTTCGAAAGCCACATCATTTTCAAGACAGATTTTGTAGTGCTCGTATTTTGCCCCCCAGAGTCCAGCTGACAATGCTCGCCGAGTCTGCCGGAGCACGTCCCCGAAAAAATCTCTGTCCAAAGTGATTGGTGATATTGGTTGAAAATCTCGGAAACCGTCGGGGAAATCAATTGCTGGAGTTTCTGGCCGTAATTGCGGGTGCTGGAGCTCAGCCCGTGTTGCATCGCTCCCCGGAGCCAAATTTGATGACGACAGCACCCGTGCAGCGTGGCTCAATTCCCCCATTTTGGCTAGCCGCTGAGCTTGGTGAAGTTTCTGAGCTTCTTTGGTCTGGCTTGGGCTTCTTGGGTTTATGTCGTGTTGTCGTATTGCGTGCGGACGCCAGTAATTTGTCCCATCGTCCAGTGTCCAACCATGCGATGCGTTGTCGTAGTTCTCGCTCGCCTGCCTCGCCGCCCCTGCTCGTGTGGTGTAGTAAGAGCCGCGGCGGAAGGATGAATAACGCCCAGGTTGTGGAAGGAGAGGGACTGTCGGAATTGTTTGTAGTATAAGACATTTCCACCGCCATCAAAACTTCTGCTAATATGCGTAGGTACTGTTCCCGTATACACCAGGGTATTTTCTGTATGGTCCGTATTGGTGTGAGTATTTCCGTGGTGAGGTCAATGATCGATATGTGTGCCCATCCCACCAATAGTGCCGCAACTCCGGGGGGTCGGCGTTGTCGTCCTTCCCGAGGTCGGTCGGGTGGGGGTGGTTGTCTAGGTAAGGCGTGGGCGCTTCGAGGTGGTTGGAGTCGGCGAGATGGGGTGCGTTGGGCAATCCGATCATGCAGCGCATGCGAAAGATAGAATCTGACCTCCAGGAGTTCGAATAGCGCGATTCAGCCGCCCACAAAAGCAGATCCAAATCCTCCCACCGTGGCTTCGTGCGCCGTAGCCCGATCCATAATACGTTCTTGCATTTCTCTTGTTATGTAACCTCCCACATCCCTCCCCGTAGTGTCAAAACCTTCAATTCGCAACCATTCGTGAACATCATTGTGATTGTGAATGCCCATTTGCCTCAACGCGCTGCGGAGTGCAATAAACATATCTTGGATTGCAGTCGGAGTCAGTATCCCATCTGGCGCTCTGAGATTTGGACCATGCTGTGAAATAATCCGCCCAAGCCAATCCAATATAGGGTGTGTTATGTCATCCCCGGCAGCCGCCCAGAGAATCGGACAGAATGCAAACGACCATTGTTGTTGGCGACAGATATCCACAACCACGTTCGCATCATTCGTTCCTGGTGGAACTGTGTCCAATAGCCGTAATAATCTGTACGCAAATGACCAAGCTTCCCGTTGCGGCATTGTGTCCGGATATTCGGGTAGTTGTCCAAATTGTCGAGGTTGATGCGTGGAGGGATGCTGAGGAAGAACATCGGGAGGCGGGGGATGGGGTCGCAGACGTATCGAATTGGAAATGTGAAATTTGATTTGGGGCGCACGAAACGGAATCACCACCGCAGCAACATATGCATGTTCCAATCGTTTGGTAGCCGGCCGTAACTGTGTACACCTGTCCCAAATATGTTGTTCCATATCCCTCGACATGCCCCCTCCTATTCCCATCCCCGCAACATCGAACCCTTCGTGTTGCAGCCAAGTAAGGAGGTGCTCTGAATTATACACACCTAAAGCTTTTGAAATGCTTCGTACAGGGCGTCGTACACCTCCCAGAGGCGGGCTGCATCCAAGCCCTCCGAAAAAGTTGCGATTTCGAATACACCCCCAGAGAACGCCAGAGGCTGTTCAATGCAGTCAAGAATGGAGTGCGTGGCGTCCTCCGCGACGGCCGACCATATTATAGGGGCCATAGCTGTGGACCATCGTTGCCGTCGGCATTCATCCAATACCAGAGTCTCGTCTGCACATCCTTGGGGTAATCCGTCCAATAATTGTAAAATAGTCATCGCAAAAGGTTGAGAATCCAAAGTAGGCATAAGATTTGGATATTGTCTTGCTGTTCGTCGGGGTTCGGCATCCCGTACGGTAGCTCCATCGTCATCGTCGTCGTTTTCTATTTCGCTCATGGTGCCCATATCGCAAGCTAGCATGCTTTTCGGTTGGCGTGGACTGCCAGTTTGTGTGGGGGGCAGCCTCTGATCGGAGTTGGTGATCTCGGACGTCCAAGACCCAACCTATCCAAAGCACGCCCAAGTTGGGAAGGAATCTCTCCAGTATCGCCTGTCAGTTGTCCGTCCTGCAGCTCATCTTGCGGCGGGCCAAATGGTATAGGAGCGGTTGGTGGTTGGGGTGGTAGTGCGTGGGGTTGTGTGTCGTGGGAGTGGGGGGGGGTAGCTCATCAACTCTTGTCGGATCACCAGGCTGGGGGAGCCCTGGTGGAAGAGCGGGCGTGGGCTGACCTTCGATGGGACTCGGGCAGCTTGGGATGGTAGTCCCGTCAGAGGGCACTGGGCGCGTCGGGTGGTCGTCACGTCGCGGGGGCGGAGGTCCCCGGGAGGGGAGGGGAGTGACATGTTCGCTCCGGCGATCGCCGCATGGGAGCTCTGAGGCGGGCTTTGGCAACTCATCAGGCCCAGGTGGTTCCTTTGGGGGTTGCGCAGTCCTGGGAGGAGGCTCGTAATCAGCTCTGCCTGGAGACAATGGTTCCGGCCCCGGGGGCTCGTCAGAGGGGATGCCCGGGCCACGGTGACCAAAGGGGCCCGAGTTATTGAGGGCGGACGTGGGGATTGGGTGGACTAGTGAGTATGGAGTAACGGTGGGGAGGTGGGGAGGGTGAGGCGGACCGCACAATATCGTAGTAGGTGGTGGTTGCAGCTGTTGTCGTGGCGGTTCGTGTGCTCGATGTGGCACTGGACGTCGTAGGTTTGGCCCGTCTCTGTCCGTAAGTCCTTGTTCTGTTGGCCCAAGCCCCAGAAGTTGCAACGCCCGGGCGAGACCAGGTGGTCCAGTGGCCGCGTTTGTTTTCCACTTGAGGTAGATACGCGTTGATGCTGAGCCCTCGGGGTCGTCATGAGCCTACGGCGTTATGACAACTGATTTGCCTTTCACCTAGCACGCGCACGACTGTGCCAGCGGACGTCCGAAAGAAAGAAAGAAGACCAGGTGGTCCCGGGTTCGAAGCTTCTCCGATACGTGTTCCGCATAATGGCGAACATGTGTACAATAGGTTATGTTTGGCAGCTGGTCGTAAGCACCAATCGTCGTGCTTCGATTGATATGTAAAATTTACCTGTGCAGGGATAGTGGCGCCAATTGTAATGCGTTTGCACACACATCGAGTGCCGCCACAGATATCGCAAGCAAAGAATACCGGGTACCCAAATATCGGTAATATGATCGGAGCGTCCCATATGTACCAATAATTTGTCCGCAGATGTCGTGGAGCGATGGCACGACGGACATTGAACGTATATGATACATATCGTGTACACCAGATTGAACCGCAATTGCAAATATCAAAATTAAATTGCAGTGTACGGTCTTGTAAGCAATCACCGAAGACAAAGTTGATGTTGTAGATTGTGCCATGCATTGTCGAAACATACCCAGCCCAATATATTTTGAGTAGTATTACGTACCCACCGTTGGTCGCACATTTTCGGAATGATTGCCGCAGACGTGGGAGCCGGAGTCGGAATTATGACAATATCAATCCGTGGTCGGTGTAATGAGTAACCGTTATCGTTGGGCACAATACCGATATTCCAACATATAAGTACAATGACGTGTACCCCGGCATCTCCATACATTTTGGTACGCAATGGTGCCCTTAGTAGTCGTTGTTGTTCGTAATAATAACGTTGCTTGCGTTTGTGCCGGCATAGTGGGTACCCGCGTCGGACCTGGTGTAGGCGCTGTCGTTGCTGATGTTGGCGTAGGCGCCGGCCCTCGAGTCGATGCCGGCGTCGATGGTGTCGACGTTGGCGCTAGTGTCGGCGTAGGCACATGCGTAGGTATTAGCGCCGGAGCTGGTGTAGGCCCTGTCGTTGTGGTCAACGCCGTGCATGGCATTAGTGCACGATTCGGTGCTGTTGGCGCTGGCGTTGGTGCTGTCGTAGGCGCAGGCCTGCGAGTCAGTGCACGCGTCGATGGTGTCGAATTTGGCGTTGGTGTCGGCGTAGGCGTAGGCGTTGGTGTTGGCGTCGGAGCTGAAGTAGGCGCTGTTGTTGCCGTCTGCGCAATACACGGCATTCGTCCCAGCGTAGGCGCAACCATCGATAGTGTTAGCATTAGTGTTGGCGTAGGGGCCGATTTGGGACTCGGTGCTGGGGTCGAGGGTGTCGACACTGGCGTTAGGACCAGCGTAGGCGCAGGCGTTGGTGCAAGCGCCGGAGTTGGCGTAGGCATTGCCGTTGTTGTCGGCATAGTGCACAACATTGGCGCCCTTATAGGTGGAAGCCTCGGTGGTGCGGCACTGGCGTTGGCACTGGCGTAGGCGCCGGCCTTGGAATCGGGGCTGGCGACGATGCTGGCGCTAATGCTGGTGTAGGAGCTGGCGTTCATGCCGGCATAAGCTCTAGCGTTGGTGCTGTCGTCGGTGCCGGCGTCGGCGGTGGCGTAGGTTCTGGCGTTGGTGCCGGGGCGTTGGCGCTGGCGTCGATGCTGGCGCTGGTGCTGGCGTAGGCGCTGGCGCTCATGCCGGCGATGCTGGTGTCGGCATTGTAGGTGGTGGCGTTGGTGCCGGCAGAGGCGCACGCGTGGATGTTGGCGTAGGCATTTGCGCTGGTGCCGGCGTAGAAGCGGGCGTTGGTGCCGGCGTCGATGCTGGCGCTGGTGCTGGTGTACGCGCTGGCGTTCATGCCGGCGTGGGCGCCGGGGTTGGTGCTGTCGTCGGTGCTGGCGTCGACGATGGCGTAGGCTCTGGCGCTGGTGCCAGCGTAGGCGCAGGCGTTGGGGCTGGCGTCGATGCTGTAGGCGCTGGCGCTCGCGCTGGCGATGCTGGTGTCGGCACTGGTGTAGGTGATGGCATTGGTGCCAGCTGAGACGCACGCGTGGGTGCCGGCACAAGCACTTGCGCTGCTGCCGGCGTAGGCGCGGGCGCTAATGCCGGCGTCGATGTTGGCGCTGGTGTTGGTGTAAGTTCTGGCGTTCATATCGGCGCAGGCGCCGGCGTTCGTGATAACGTTGGTGCTGGCGCCAACGGTGGTATAGGCTCTGGCCGTGGTGCCGGCGTAGGTGCGGGCGTTGGCGTTGGCGTCGATGTTGGCGTTGGTGCTGGTGTACGCGCTGGCGCTCATGCCGGCGATGCTGGTGTCGGCATTGGTGTTGGTGCCGGCTTCGATGTTGGCATTGGTGTTGGTGTAGGCGCTGGCGTCCATGGCGGCGTAGGCGCCAGCATTAGTGCTGTCGTCGGTGCTGCCGTCGATGGTGGCGTAGGCTCAGGCGTTGGTGCCACCGTGCGCGTGGGCGTTGGCGGTGGCGTCGATGTTGGCGTTGGTGCTGGTGTAGGCGCTGGTACTCGTGCCAGCGTTGCCCCAACCAGATCTTCTTCGGGACCCATCGTGGAGCCTTATACTAATGATAAAACTTCCAGTGGCACTATCATCGCATCTGTCCTGGGAGCCTTCGTGGGACCTCTTATCGGATTCCGTCTCGGAGGAGGGGAGGGCGGGCGGAAGAATGAGGGTGGTCAGGAACCAACATGGAGGTCCATGCTTAATATAATCCGTAAGGGCTTCGCCCCCTGCCGCCGGCCCCCTCCCTCGGAGAATGGGCCATGGAAGAGCTAAGTCATGAGGTCTTGGCGCTGTCGTGAAGCAGTATCGAAACTTCATGCGAAGCCGATTCGCAATCAGCAAAACCAAGTGATCACAAGAGGGGTTACCACACCTGGCGATTGGTAAGACGTGTATGGTTTACGGGCTTGGTTGCCACACCTTGCGATTAAAGGGCCGAGGGAGTTCTCGCAGTTTGGGTTACCACGCCTTGCGATGGATGTGCGTGAAGGGTGGCACCGAATTTCAGAAATGTGGCAAATCCCCAATGTTTTTGAACCCTGACCCCGCGGATCTGCGTAAGGGGTAGCGCCGAATTTCAGAAATTTGGCGAATCCCCTGTGTTTTTGGACCCTGACCCGTCGGATCTGCGTGAGGGGTGGCACCGAATTTCAGAAATGTGGCAAATCCCATATGTTTTTAGACCCTGACCCCGCGGATCTGTGTGAGGGGTGGCACCGAATTTCAGAAATGTGGCAAATCCCATGTGTTTTTGGACCCTGACCCCGCGGATCTGCGTGAGGGGTGGCACCGAATTTCAGAAATGTGGTAAATCCCTTGTGTTTTTGAACCCTGACCCCGCTGATCTGCGTGAGGGGTGGCACCGAATTTCAGAAATGTGGCAAATCCCTTGTGTTTTTGGACCCTGACCCCACGGATCTGCGTGAGGGGTGGCACCGAACTTCAGAAATGTAGCAAATCCCGTGTGTTTTTGGACCCTGACCCCGCGGATCTGCATGAGGGGTGGCACCGAATTTCAGAAATGTGGCAAATCCCTTGTGTTTTCGGACCCTGACCCCGCGGATCTGCGTGAGGGGTGTCGATCTCGAGCCCCCCCAGCAATTCAGACAACGCGCCCAGGTGAGGCTAAAAATCCTGTTTGGGCCTCCCCCCCCTCGCACGGTCAATCAACTAGTTACAGTAACCAGCAATCAGTCAACTAGTTACAGTAACCAGCAAGAAGCAGAACTGTAACACTGGAAACTACAAGCTACAACTGGTACAGGAAACTGCGAATCCCGCGCCTCGCAGCCTGGTGGACCCACAAGGGGGCTGGCGGATTTATTTCCCGTACTGCCATACGCACCGAAGTTGAACAAGATGGTCTTGTTGTAGCCGTCGCAGAATCCGAAGTCGATGCTGGAGTTGGAGACCACGGATAAGCATCGGTAGCGATGACGTCGGAAATCATACGTACCGAAATTGGACAAGGTGGTCGTGTTGTAGCCGTCGCAGTATCCGAAGTCGTTGCCGGAGTTGGAGACCACGGATAAGCATTGGTAATGATGGGTTCGGAAATTTGAGCCAGAGTCGGAAGATGGAATGCGGGAGTCGGAAGTGTAGTCGAGCTCGGGGTCCGAGCGTCAGCGTCGGCTCTATGTTGGGAGCCATCGTGGAGCCTTACCCTACTAGGTTTGCCCTCCGAAATTCTGGCACACACCCCACACGAGCCTCCAGTGGGACTATCATCGCATCTGTCTTGGGAGCCTTCGTGGGACCTCTTGTCAGACTTCGTCTCGGAGGAGGGGAGAGCGGGCGGAGGAATGAGGGCGGTCAGAAACCAAGATAGGAATCCATGCTTGATGATATATATTCCCCGTACCGCCCTACGCACCGAAATTGGACAGAGTGGTCGTGCTGTAGCCGTCGTAATACCCGAAGTCGATGCCGGAATTAGGGGCAACAGATAAGTGGTCGGAACCGGAGTTGGAGGGGGGACGGTTGCGTCGGTAGCCAGAGTCGGAAGATCGAATGCAGGAGTCGGAAGTGTAATCGGGTTGAGGATCGAAACGCCAGTGTCGAGGCCACATGGGGGTATTTTTTGGGAGCCATCGTGGAGCCTTATGCTGGTAAGTTTGCCCTCCGATGTTCTGGCAGGACCCCCACACGAGCCTCCAATGGGACTATCATCGCATCTGTCTTGTGAGCCTCCGTGGGACCTCTGATGGACGGACTTCGTCTCGGGGGCAGAGAGGGCTGGCGGAGGAATGAATGCGGGAAGGAACCAAGATGGAGGTCCATGCTTGAACGTATTATGTATTACATTTATTCCCCGTACCGCCATAGACATCGAAGTCAAAGGTGGTAGTGTTGTAGCCGTCGGAATATCCCAAGTCGATGCCGGATAGCGTGGGATTGGTGGATAACCGGCGATGCCATCGGTACCAGTTCGGGTACCAATTCGATGTTTACCGTCGTAAGAGTTGATGGTATCGCCGTATTTGTTTTGCCACAAATCGCACCCACAGGTTGAATGTCCACCGTTATAATACCACCATTGGTCGCAGAG
Source organism: Prorocentrum cordatum (assembly GCA_963575745.1). Taxonomy (NCBI): domain Eukaryota; class Dinophyceae; order Prorocentrales; family Prorocentraceae; genus Prorocentrum; species Prorocentrum cordatum. The sequence goes on along the minus strand of CAUYUJ010018671.1, from coordinate 21,789 downwards.
CCACGGCGCGCCATGTATCCGTACATCATCGGCATTGGCGTCGCGCTGACGCTAGCGTCGGTGGTCAATACGGTTGAAAACCAGTGGGCAGATGCCCAGCGCCTCCTTTTGCCAGCCCGGGCGGCGAATGGCGCGTCGGGGCCGTGGGTGGTAATCCAACCAGTCGGCGTAGGAATTCCGTTTCGAATATTTTTTTGTTTGTCGCTAAGTGTTGTAATGTTCCGGGACCGTGTTGTTTCAAATGTCGCATGACGTTGAGTTGCGCATGTTCTTCCTGGTTGATTTGTGGCTGGAGGGTTGGTGGTATCCAAGCCGGTAGTGTTATAGGAGTCCGCCTCCACATCATAATTACACGGCAGCATCAATTACATGCTCAGGACGCTCCTTTTATCACTCCTAGAAGGAGCCATCCATAGCTTACCTCTATCGGCCCAAATGCTGGTGCGGAGTAGTACACCGGATTTTCGCCCGAGCAGATGGCTGTCGCATGTACCCAGGCCAGCTTGCATTCCCTGGGGAGCGTGGACAGGAAGGCAAGACTGGATCTTCCGGCGCCGATCGCTGCCCAAGATCCCCACCCCCAGGCTGTATTACTAAGCCCGTGCCATTCGATAGATGCCAGTAGATCCCACCATTCCATTGATCCAGCCGTCTGGCGCAGCGGCAGACACACGAGACGACAGCACAAATATGTTGTGCCAACGGTAGAAAGTGTAAGAGGTAAGTGAAGCAGGGTGTGTAGGATGTGGTGTACAGCGTGGGGGGTTCGAATCCCCCCTTGAGCCCTTCAGCCCCCCCTTGACGAATGGAGCGATCCGTTTCTTGAGCCCTCGAGTTTCCGCTATGCCCCCGTGGGACACACGGTGCAATAGCATTTTAGGGGGTAGCACTAACAGAGACCATGCCAATACGCATTCCATCATGTATCAGAAGTGTGGCCCTCGTCCCGAGCCGCCGTTGTGGCGCGCACCGTCGCCAAACACTCCGTGAAGATACGTCAAGAGCGGTCCCGGATGCAGAGCTGCACAATTTTCAATGTGCGGATTCGGTTAACATTTGGAGTGTGCAGAGTGGAGCCACCATGTCACGAAGTTGTCCATCTTCATTGCGAGAGAAAAGAACAAAAACAAAAAAAAGGATTCGGTTAACACTTGGTCTTCAATAATACCGAGATTCTCACAGACGCCTAAGCCAGCCGGAAGTATCCCCGATCGGGCGGAGACGTGGAGTTCGGCCTCGTCGTAGGTCCGCGGGGTCAGGCATCGTATCGGCGCGCTCGGCGCGCAAGCGCCGAAGAGAGAAGGACCGAGAGAGAGAGAGAGAGAGAGAGAGAATAAAAAGAAATTGAGAGAGAGAGAGAGAGAGGGAGAGAGAGAGAGAGAAAGAGAGGGAGAGAGGGAGAGAGAGAGAGAGGGAGAGAAAGAGGGAGAGAGGGAGAGAGGGAGAGAGGGAGAGAGAGAGGGAGGGAGATAGAGAGAGAGAGAACAAAAGAAAGGGAGAGAGAGAGAGAGAGAAAGAGAGGGAGAGAGAGGGAGAGAGAGTGTATTGTGACAACGGGGGCGGCTTCGCAGTGCCTTGCTGAGTCGGCGTGTCGTGGACGGTGACGTGGTCTTTACGGGGGCATGAAGCAGAATTACTAGAGGTCAGGAGTGTGTTATAGTTGTGCGGCAAGTCCCAAACATGTCCATTCCAAGGCAGATACATGACGTGCAGCACGTATGATTTAAAATACGATGTAGTCTGTTATTTCTACGTGTAGACAGCCGTACACATCAATACTGTTGATACTTGTCTTTTTCGATTCCAACAACCTAGCCACGCCTCATTTGTCTTCGACGCCGTACTGCCGAAAAGCATGGCGCATCGCTTCACAGCAACCTGCGGTTCCGCGTAATTATTTTGCTTCCTTGACCTTGCATTGTGAGGCCGAATTTGTCATGCTCCCAGCGCACCCACGCAGTTATTTCCGGTCTTGGTTCTTCCCTTGTTGTTGCCCAGATTAGTGATTTGAAGAGTTGAGACCAGCGATGTTTCAAATTTTGTGTTCGAATATGTGCCAGATTTGTGCCGTTTGGTATTTTGTCCAACATAGCCATGAGTACATACATTGCTGATTGGATCCTGGAGACGGTGCAAGATCAATGCTTGTTTGGAACTCCGTAATTGGCGGACCTCGCGTTGTAGGTTCAATTGGGGCTGGAACAGCCGAAGCAGAGCGGCATGGAGGATCACAGACAGGTCGTCTACAGGATAATGGCTCCGCGATGCCATAATTTTCACCCTGCGGGACACTGCCAGACACATTGCAGGACGACAGCGTTGCCGCCCTAACTTCTCATGAAAATCGCCGATCTATATCGGCCTGTGCTGCGTTGGATAGCATTGTGGTTATAACGGCTTGTGTTCGGCAACGCAGGGCCATTGCCCATCCCCAATGCCTGGATTGCTACAGTGACCTCGTCGTCAAACCATTGTCCAATGTGTGTATCCGTCGCGCGTGGAATGCCAGCGACAGGTGAAATGGTAGGACCATGGCACACATGTGTTGGAGCGATGGCAGTGGGCAGATTTGGGAGTGCGGCGGAAGCAATGGGGCGTCGGAAGTGGGCGGGACGTCCTGGACCGTCCAGGCGCTGGTTTTGGACCACCATGATGGGCACCTAATGGGTGGGAGGTTGCGGACGCGATGGCCGACCTGAAACCGAAGTCGGAGCCGGAGTCGGAACACACCAAAATTGAAGACATTTGCATTGGGTTTAGACTTGATGTTTCCCCAATGCGGATTCCGTGTAAAGGCGAATACGGATGCGGTAATACCACATGTTGTTCACACCGTATTCGTGTAAAGTCAATTGCAGGTTTTGCATATGTTGTTAGCATCCGCGTACCATCGACACCATACGTGATATGTATTCGAAAGGTGCCCTCCGATACAGAATCGAACAGGGAAGACTAACATTGGTAGCATCTTGATTGTTGAACGTGTTCCAGACTTGGACGAGGAACCCAGAAATTGCGTGTTCACATGCAGGCCCCAACCACGGATGCCATAAGTTTTTAAACCGTTCTACCAAAGCTTGCCCCCGGGATTTTATAACATCAATTGGCTTGTCTTGCCATGCACAGGCGTGTTGATACCAACGTCCGTGCAGTCCCGCAGCTTCCCAAAACTAGAATTCGTGGTCCATGATGCCTCGGCTGGGAATACGTCGATCGACGTCGTGTACTTGGTTCTGTTGGATGTTGCATGTTTGTTTCTGGAGGCCAGTGTCGTAGGCGTTGGCGACGGTGGTTCCGTAGGCGTGTGCTTACAAAGCCGTTGGTGGCGGTATTGGCGGACGCGTCATCGGCGTTGCGAGTGCTGGCGACGGTATTGTCATTGGGGTCGGTGCAAGGGCCGCCAACGGTTTCGATCATATTCGCATTGTCGTTGAAGCAGGTGCACATTTCGTGCCGCCCATCGGGGTCGTGCCGCTGATACCAGAGGCAGTCGTCGCACAAGTGGTGGTCATCGAGTCGCTGGAGCTGTTGGCCGTCGTAGTCGCGACGCTCAGCGGCGTGCCTTTCATTCTGCGGATTCGGAGCGGCAGCTGTATCCCCAGACTTGGTGGCCGTCGTGTTGGTTGTCGATCTTTGCAGTTGGTGGCCGTTGTAGTCGCGACGCTGAGCGTCGTTGCAGTGATGGTACCACAACCACTCCCCGAACTTGTCGTAGCCGTCGTGTGTCTGATGCTACTAGCCGCAGTGGCCGTGCCGTCCATCGTCCCCGTGCGTGTACAGGGGCCATCCGTCGATCGCGGAAGCATTGTCGTATTTTTTGACCGCGTGGCTGTCGTGGTCATGCCGCACAACGTCATCGCGCAGTTGGTGCTGGAACCGCCCGTCGAATTCGCGGTGGTGGTCGTGTCCGTGCAGTGTGGCAGCCATACGGCAGTTCTTCCGTATGTTAGATAGGTTTGCAAACGAGTCGGCATTGGGCCCCCTGAGCCAACCTAAGGAAAGTACCCCCCATGTGGTATCAGGTCATTGCTGCTGGTCCCCGCCCCAGCGCCCGGGAAAGATGCCCAGGCATGCCAGTGGCAGTGGTCCCCCCACGCCAATGCTCAGATGATTGGCAAAGAGATGCGGTGCATAAGTAAATTGTAGGCAGAAGAAGAAACAGGGATGCAAGGGATCAGTGTCTGAGGAGTTGGGTTGTGGAGCCTTGGAACTTTTTTGAGCCTTCACCCTTGACCACTGGCTGAATGCGCCCATCAGTTACGTGGCCCTGCTGGGCCACCCGCGAACGAGCCCCTCCGCCGGGCAAGCATTTTCGGCCTCCTCGTCCTCATAACCCACATGGTGCTCCACACCGCCTGCATCAGTGCCCTGGGAGCCCGTTCCCCAGGCGGCCGCGATGCCGACCTCAAAGCGCACGTCGTCGAGCACGGCCTCCGAGTCCAGGCCCGCCCCCCCGCGAAGCACGGTCTTCTTCCCTGCCCACCACCGCAACCACTTCACGAGATCCTTCACGCCCACCAACTCCGCCGACGCATCTGGCGCCACAACCGCCCGAGCCAATCCCAGCAACCGCAGCCACGCCCTGCTGGATCTCCGACAGCGTCCTGGCGAACAGATCGACGACCGTCTCGTGGTCGCAGACCCGCAGTGAGTCCGGGTCGCCTTCCACGCCCCCGGACAGCTCCGCCCACCACGCCTTCCCCCGCCTGCCGACGGAAAAGTCCGAGCCCCCGAGCGCCAGGGCCCAAACGTTTCCGCGTTCACGAACATCTTTGGCTCCACGCCCCGTTCCGACGCGGGCCCACCCGCGGCCTAGGTCATCAGATTCTTCATCGCCTTCGCCTGCCGACAGCCGCCTTGCCTCCTCCCAGGCGGCAATCAGGCCGCTCGCGGCCCCCAGCCCGCGCGCCGCCTGCGCGAAGAGGATTGATTTGCCGCCATGAATTACTCGCGCATTTCAAGGCCCACGGCCTACTGGCCCGTCAGCCGCGCGCGCATGGTCCGTTCCAGTTCCTCCGCGCACGTGGGGTGGACATTCTTGTGGTCGCAGTGCTTGCGCGCGGGCCAGTGCTCGCCCGCCCAGTCGACACGCCACGGCCCAGACCGGGGGGCGCCGCGCAAATGAACGGCGCTTGCACGACGTTCGCGACGAAACGCAGGCACTCCAGCACGCCGCGCTTCCCGTTTCCAGCGTCCTGGCAAGCGTTTCTCAGAGACGTTCTCGCATTTTGCAGGCCCTCCAGACATTCTCAGACTGGGAGCCGGCGGTAAACCGTCAACCAGGTCACCGCCGGGACCCTCGTAGAGTTCTTGACACGCGAAATAGTACTCAGAAAACGGCGAGAAAGCTTACTTGAATATCAGCTTGAAAACTCGAAAATGCATTGTTTTCGGTTGTGTACGAAGTGGGTTCCGCCAATTCTAATAGTAATACTACAGCTACGGACCAGAGAGTTCGACAGGCCGACGCGCCATAACCTTTTACAGGTGCAACCGATATAAGAACTGCGTAGCTTGCTTCCAGCTGGAATTAGGTTCACGAAACCAGGATCATCTGGAAGAATGCATCCCGACGGCCGACGGTTGCTCCTAATTTTCGAAAACAGTGTTGCAGCTACAGCCCTGAGAATTCACCACGGAACGCACCATGATCGACTGCAGGGAATAAAAATCTGGACTCCCAAAAAGAATTGCCAAATATCGCATAATCTTCAAAAAACGCCCCCAGGTCACCACACTGTCCGCCCCGGCCGGGTGGGCCAATTAGCTCCATCCCGCGCCGGAATCCCTCTCGCTCATCGACGCCGAAAAGCTAGCTCTACGAGTTATAGGCTACACCCCGCGCCGGGATTCCTACGGTTCATCGACGCCGGAGAGCTCAACGAGGCATGCCGATGAGCTCTAGGAGGTATTGCGTGGGAAGGCCTGGCGAAGGAAGCGGGCAGGACCTTGAGAGAGCTTCCGAACGACCAGCTGACGAACTTCTGGGTTCGCTGGAGAAACGTCAGGGGGACGCTCCACAGGAACGATTGGTGCGAGAGTTTTCGCTGGTGGCGTTGGAGAGACGTCTGGGAGCCGTTCTACGCGAACTTATTGGCGGGGGAGCTTCAAGGATCTGCTGCAAGGTAAGACAAGCCGCGCCGAGAACTGGGAACCGGCGGTAAACCGTCAACCAGGTTACCGCCGGAACCCTCGCGGAGCTCTTGACACGCAAAAGTAGCGTTCAGAATACGACCAGAAAGCTTACTTCAATATCAGCATATAAACTTGAATCTTGTATTTTTTCGGTGTTGTACGAGGTTGGTTCCGCCAAGTGTTCCGATAGTTGCACTGCAGTCACGGACCTGAGAATTCGACAGGCCGACGCGCCATAACCTATTACAGGTGCAAAAATATACGATCTGTGTAGCTTGCTTCCAGCTCGAGTCAAGTTCACGAAACCATTACCATCTGAAAAATTCATCCCGACGGCCGACGGCTACTTCGAATTTTCGAAAACAGCGCTGCAGCTACGACCCCGAGAATTTCACCATGAACAGCGCCATGATCGACTACAGGGCATGAAAATCGGGGTTCCCAAAACGAGCGGCCAAATCTCTTACAATCTCCGAAAAACCGACCCAAGGTTCCCACATTGTCCGCACTGGCCGGGGAGCCAATTAGCTCCACCAAGCGCCGGAACTTCTCCAGCTTATCGATGCTGAAGAGCTCTACGAGGTTTTCTGGAGCGGCGAGGGCTGAGCTGGTGGCTGGCACCACCACCGTCTGGCTTTTAATCTGAAGCTGGGAGCCGGCGGTACAGCGTCCGTCAACCAGGTTACCGCCGGACCCTCTTAGAGCTCTTAACACGCAAATAGTGAGCAGATTCCGAGAAGACAGCGTTCTCGAATGTCAGTTTGAAAATTCTAGAAAAAAAACAATTATATCCAAAAAAACTGTGGTGCTGGGTCCTCGTTTTGAAGAGAGAGCGCCCCGCGTCTCCCTCCTTCCTTCCTCCTCCTCCCCCTCCTCCCTCCTCCCCCTCCTTGCTTTTGCTCTCGGCGCACCTTTCACACGCTTCGTAGCCCCATAGGGAGCTCCACCGAAGCCCCCAGCGGTTGCTCTCGCATGCGTTTCCCCCACCCTGGGCAGCGCTTCGCGGCCCCATAGGGAGCTCCACCGAAGCCCCCAGCGGTTGCTCTCGCATGCGTTCCCCCCACCCTGGGCAGCGTCGCGCGGCCCCATAGAGAGCCCCACCGAAGGCCCCAGCGGTTGTTCTCGCATGCGTTTCCCCCACCCTGGGCAGCGCTTCGTGACCCCATAGGGAGCTCCACCGAAGGCCTCAGCGGTTGCTCTCGCATGCGTTTCCCCCACCGTGGGCAGCGCTTCGTGGCCCCATAGGGACCTCCACCGAAGGCTCCAGCGGTGTCTCTTGCATGCGTTTCCCATATTCTGGGCAGCGCTTCGTGGCCCCATAGAGGGCCCCACCGAAGGCCCCAGTGGCTGCGCTCGCATGCGTTACCCCCACCCTGGGCAGCGTCGCGTGGCCCCATAGGGCGCTCCACCGACGGCCTCAGCGGTTGCTCTCGCATGCGTCTCCCCCACCCTGGGCAGCGCTTCGTGGCCCCATAGGGAGCTCCACCGAAGGCTCCAGTAGCTGCTCCCGCATGCGTTTCCCCCACCCTGGGCAGCGTTTCGTGGCCCCGCCGGGGGGGCTCCACCGAAGGTCCCAACGGTTGCTCTCGCACGCGTTTCTCTTACCCTGGGCAGCGCTTCGTGGCCCCATAGTGAGCTCCACCGAAGGCCCCAGCGGTTGCTCTCGCATGCGTTTCCCCCACCCTGGGCAGCGCCGCGTGGCCCCATAGGGAACTCCACCGAAGGCCCCAGTGGTTGCTCTCGCATGCGTTTCCTCCACCCTGGGCAGCGTTTAGTTTAGTGGCCCCACAAGGAGCTCCACCGAAGGCCCCAGCGGCTGCTTTCGCGCGCGTTTCCCCCACCCTGGGCAGCGCTTCGCGGCCCCATAGGGAGCTCCACCGAAGGCCCCAGCGGTTGCTCTCGCATGCGTTTCCCCCACCCTGGGCAGCGCCGCGTGGCCCCATAGGGAGCTCCACCGAAGCCTCCAGCGGTTGCTCTCGCATGCGTTTCCCCTACCCATGACAGCGCTTCGTGGCCCCAGAGGGAGCTCCACCGAAGGCCCCAGTGGCTGTTCTCGCATGCGTGGCCCATCCCTGGGCAGCGTTTCGTGGCATCAGAGGGAGCTCAACCGAAGGCCCCAGTGGCCGCTCACGCATGCGTTTCCCCCACCCTGGGCAGCGTTTCGTGGCCCCGCAGGGAGCTCCACCGAAGCCCCCAGCGGTTGCTCTCGCATGCGTTTCCCCCGCCCATGACATCGCTTCGTGACCCCATAGAGAGCTCCACCGAAGGCCCCAGTGGCCGCTCTCGCATGCATTTCCCCACCCTGGGCAAGAAGGCTTCGTGGCCCCGTGGGGGGCTCCACCGAACGCTTTTGCGGCTGCTCTTGCATGCGGTTCCTCCTCCCTGGGCAGCGTTCCGTGGCAGCTCCACCAAGGGATCGAGTGGCTGCTCTCGCAAGCGATTCTCCACCGAGGGCAGCGTACCACGTAGAGCTCTTCGTTATCGATGAGCCAGAGGAATTCCCGGATAGCTCCTTGGAGAGCTGAGGGCTTCAGAGCAGAAGCCGGAGGTGGGTGGCGAGGGGGACGCGCCCATCATCGCCGGTCCACGATCCCCGAGGCGACTTGTAAAACTTCGCAGCGTGCCCAGGAGCGCTTCCGGCACGCGTCCACGCGTGCCTGCACGCGTGCAGGCACGCGTGGAAGCGTCGCGGGCAGCGCTTCAGAAGCGCTTCAGGAGAGCCCCCCCGAGCTCTTCCGGAAAGCTTTCCAGATTATTCAGAGTTGCGCAGGGAAGCTTTCCAGCGTCTCCAGAGCGCCGCCACGCGAGGTTTCCAGCGTCTCCACGCACGCTAAACCGCGTGCGTGGCTGCGTTTGAGCTGAGGGCTTCAGAGAAGAAGCCGGGGTTTGGCGGTGAGGACGATCCCCGCAGCGACTTGTAAGACTTCGCAGCGTGCCCGGGAGCGCTTCCGGCACGCGTCCACGCGCGCAGGCACGCGCGGAAGCGTCGCGGGCAGCGCTTCAGAAGCGCTTCAGGAGAGCCCCCCGGGCTTTTCCGGAAAGCTTTCCAGAGTATTCAGAGCTTCGCAGGGAAGCTTTCCAGCGTCTCCAGAGCTCTGTCACGCGAAGTTTTCCCGGATGGCCTCTTGGGCTACATAAGGTTGTTCCCGGAGAGCTCTCTGAGAGCTATAGGGTTTTGAATTAGAAGCCCGACGGTGGTGGTGCCCGCCAGCAGCCCATCTTCGCCGCTCCAGAATCCCCGCAGGGGCTTGTTTGGGGTCGCAGCGGGTCCGGGAGCGCTTCCGGCGCGCGTCCACCGGTGCCTGCACCCGTGCAGGCACGCGTGGAAGCGTGCCCGGCAGCGCTTCTGAAGCGCTTCGGAGCTCCCCAGAGCTCTTCAGGAAAGCTTGCCAGTGCGAGTGCCTCTTCGCTCTCCGGGTTTTTCCCGGAGAGCTCGGAGCGATAGGGTCTTAGATTAGAAGCCGGACGGTGGTGGTGCCCGCCAGCAGCTCCTCCACGGCGCTCCAGAGTCGCCGCGGCATGTCGCCGGTCCCAGCAGCCCGTCCGGGAGCGCTTCCGGCACGCGTCCACGCGTGCCTGCACGCGTGCAGGCACGCGTAGAAGGGTGCCTGGCAGCGCTTCAGAAGCGCTTCAGAAGAGCCCCCTCTTCGCTCTCCGGGTTTGGGACGCTACCAAGTGGACGCTACCAAGTTAGAAAAAAAAGCCGGCGGGTGCGGGTGCATCGTCGCATTCCTACGCTCCCCTCTCCACGACCCCCGCAGCGGCTTGCCGGGACCGGCAGCGTGTCAAGGAGAGCTCCAGGTAAGCTGCGCAGCGTGCCCCATGCGTGCAGGCACGCGTGGAAGCGTCGCTGTCATCAGCGCTTCAGGAGCGCTTCAGGAGAGCATTCCAACGACCCTGGAGCTTCGCCGCGCACGGTCTCCAGCGCCACCACGCACGTTTAAATTTCTGGGGGGCTTTCTGAGAGCTATAGGGTTTTAAAGTAGAAGCCCGACGGTGGTGGTGCCTGCCAGCAGCCCACTTCCGCCGGTCCACGATCCCCGAAGCAACTCGCCAGACCCGGCAGCGGGTCCGGGAGCGCTTCCGGCACGCGCCCACGCGTGCCTGCCCGCGTGCAGGCACGCGCGGAAGCGCTCCTGGCAGCGCTTCAGAAGCGCTTCAGAGGAGCCCCCCAGAGCTTTCGGGAACCTGTCCAGAGCATTCAGAGCCTCGCAGGGGTGCTGTCCAGCGTCTCCAGAGCTCCGTCTCGCGAGATGTCCAGCGTCTCCACGCACGCCAAACCACGCGCGGGTGCTGTGTTTGTACCTCGTAGAGCTCTTTGGCAAGATGAGCTAAGAGGAATACCTCGTAGAGCTCTTCGGAAAGATGAGCTAAGAGGAATTCGGGCGCAGAGTGGAGCTAGTTGGCAGACCCGACCTTAAGAGACAATGTGGTGACTTTGGGTCGGTTGTGCTCAGATTCGAAAGATATTTGAAAATTCATGTTGAGAAACCATATTTTTCTCACCTGTAGTGGGCTATGCCGCGTCTGCCAGTGCAATTCTCAGGTCCGTAGTTGCAATACTACTATCAAAACACTTGCAGGAAAGACTTTGGGAAACGACTGAAACATCAAATTTTTCGAGATTCTTGGATTTTGTTTTGAGAACCGGTATTTTTCTTACCTGTAGTGGGTTATGCCACGTCTGTCAGTGCAATTCTCAGGCGCGTAGCTGCAATATTACTATCAAAACACTTGTAGGAACCGACTTTGGAAAAAAAATGAAAGTCTAAATTTTCCGAGTTTCTCAGATCATCGAGAAAGCATAGTCCATGTGTTCCGAGCAGCGTCGCGCGATTGAAGAGCTCTACGAGGCTGCCGGCGGTAACCTGGTTGACGGTTTACCGCCGGCTCCCAGTGTGAGCGCCTCGTTGTTCTCCGGGTTTTGGGCGCTACCAATCGTGCGCCAGGCCGCCCTATATACGCGTAAAGCGCGTGCGGGAGCGGCCCGGAGAGCGAGCGCGCGTGGCTCTGGGCGAGGACCCGAGGTTGCGCTCGCGCGGCCCGGTAGCGTGACCCCGCGAGCGCCGCGCTTGTGGTCTTGACCAGGGCTTGAAGCTCTGATCTGAGCAATTCCAGGGGGGCTCTCTGAGAGCTATAGGGCTTTAGATTAGAAGCCGGAGGGTGGTTGTGCCCGCCAGCAGCCCACATCCCCCGGTTCACGATCCCCGCAGGAACTCGCCGGACCCAGCAGCGGGTCCGGGAGCGCTTCCGGCACGCGCCCACGCGTGCCTGCCCACGTGCAGGCACGCGTGGAAGCCCTCCTGGCAGCGCTTCAGAAGCGCTTCAGGGGAGCCCCCCGGGGCTTTTCGGGAAAGCTTTCCAGACCATTCAGAGCTTCGCAGGGGGGCGTTCCAGCGTCTCTAGAGCTCCGTCTCGAGAGATGTCCAGTGTCTCCACGCACGCCAAACCACGCGCGTGTGTTGTGTACCTCGTAGAGCTCTTCAGCATCGACGAGCTAGAAGAATTTCCCGGGGAGCTCTCTGAGAGCTATAGGGTTTTAGATTAGACGCCCGACGGTGGCGGTGCCTGCCATCAGCCCGCCTCCACCGCTCCACGATCCTCGCAGCAACTCGCCGATCCCGGCAGCGGGTCCGGAGGCGCTTCCGCATGCGTCCACTAGGGCCTGCCCACGTGCAGGCACGCGTGGGTGAGTGCCTGGAAGTGCTTCAGAAGCTCTTCAGGGGGGCACACCCGAGCTCTTAAAGAGATCTTTCCAGACTTTTTCACGGCCAACGACGCTTCGGAGAGCTTGAAAACTGGGCGCCGGCGGTAAACCGTCAACCTTTCTTACCGCCGGGGGGACTCGTAGAGCTTCCTTGCCATATTATGCCCAAAGGAATGGCAGAGAACGAATAGTTTTTCAGCCTCCGCTGATAGCAGACTCGAATACAAGACTGAGTTCAGAGCTCTAGATGCAACAGACGCACGCGCCTGATGATGCTGAATCGATTGATGTGCGTACGAGCTCTGTGGCCCTCCCACATTTCGAGTTAAGTACAGAAAACCGACAGCATCTGTCAAGATGACTCGAACAATACGAATAGGTTCACGGACCTAGCTCGAGTAGCAGACCGAGTTCAGACCTCTAGATGCCATAGATGAACGCGCCTGATGATTTCGAACGGGTTTCTGTAAGCATCAGTTCTGTAGCTGTGCTACAGCTCGAGTTAAGTCCAGACAGCCGACAGCATTTGTCAAGATGACTCGAATAATAGAAACAGGTTCGTGGACATAGCTCGAGTAGCAGACCGATTTCAGACTTCTAGATGCAACAGAGGAACGCGCCTGATGATTCTGGATCAGTTTCTGTTATTATCAGCTCTGTAGCTGTCCTACAGCTTGAGTTAAGTACAGAAAACCGACAGCACCTGTCAAGATGATTCGAATAATACGAATAGTTTCGCGGACCTAGCTCGGGTGGAAGACCGACTTCAGACCTCTGGATGCAACAGACGAGCGCGCCTGATGTTTCTAAGAGAGTTTCTGTTTATATCAGCTCTGCACTTGTCCTAAAGCTCGAGTTATGTACACAAAACCGCTACCGCGTGTCAAGATGACCCGAAACGGCCGATCCCGTCCCCGTGTTTTTTGCCAGTAATATCTACCCGATCGACCTGAGATTAAGACGGCGAGCGGGAATAATATCAAATATCACGGGAAAAAATACTAGAGCTCAAACGAATGGATGAATTTCGAGAACAAAGTTTTTAACCGACCAAAAGTCACCAAAAGGTCCGTCGAGATTTTTCTGGCCAGCTAGCTCTCCAGCGCCCCGGAATTACTTTTAAGCTTCCAGCAACTAGCTAAGGGAAGCTCTACGAGTTATGACGCTTTGGAAAGCTTACACACGACGCGCGCGGGGCCTTGCAGAAGCGCTTCGCGCACCCTGGAGCCACGCATATACCTCCTAGAGCTTCGGCAAGATGAGCTTAGAGGAATACCTAGTACCTCGCACAGCTCTGCGGCAAGATGAGCTAAGAGAAACTCAAGCGGAGGACGGAGCTCGTAACTCGTAGAGCTTCCCTTAGCTAGTACCTCGTAGAGCTCTTCGGCATCGATGAGCTAGAGGAATTCCGGCGCGGGGTGCAGCTAGTTGACCGACCCGGCCCCGACGGACAATGTGGGACCTTTCCCGGGGAGCTCTCTGAGAGCTAGAGGTTTTTAGAGTAGAAGCCAGACGGTGGTGGTGCCTGCCAGCAGCCCATCTTCGCCGCTCCAGAATCCGCGCAGCAACTCGTTTGGGGTCGCAGCGGGTCCGGGGGCGTTTCCGGCACGCGTCCACGCGTACCTGCACGCGTGCAGGCACGCATGGAAGCGTGCCTGGCAGCGCTTCAGAAGCGCTTCAGGAGAGGCCCCCAGAGTTCTCTTGGAAAGATTTCCTGTCGAGGCTCTCTTCGCTCTCCCAGTTTTGGACGCTACCAAGTGACTCGTAGAGCTCCCTTAGCTAGTACCTAGAGCTCTTCGTTATCGATGAGCTAGAGGAATTCCGGCGCGGGGTGGAGCTAGTACCTCGTAGAGCTCTTCGTCATCGATGAGCTAGAGGAATTCCGGCGCGGGGTGGAGGTAGTACCTCGTAGAGCTCTTCGGCATCGATGAGCTAAGAGGAATTCGGGCGCGGGCTGGAGCTAGTTGGTCGACCCGACGAGAAGAGGCAATGTGACAATTTTGGGTCTTTCTTCTAAGATTTGAAAGATATTTTCCCGGAGAGCTCTCTGAGAGCTATAGGGCTTTAGATTAGAAGCCGGACGGTGGTGGTGCCCGCCAGCAGCCCATCTTCGCCGCTCCAGAATCCCCGGGGAAAGTTGTTTGTCCAGGCAGCGGGTCCGGGAGCGCTTCCGGCACGCGTCCACGGGTGCCTGCGCGCGTGCAGGCACGCGTGGAAGCGTGCCTGACAGCGCCTGAGAAGCGCTCCACGAGAGCTCCCCAGAGCTCGGCACGAAAGTTTTGCTGAGTTGCCCGTTCTCTCTCCGGGTTTTGGACGCTACCAAGTTACAATACTTCGTAGAGCTCTTTGTCATCGATGAGCTAGAGGAATTCCGGCGCGGGGTGGAGCTAGTTGGTCGACCCGACCAGAAGAGACAAAGTAGTGACTTTTGGTCGGTGTTGATAATATAACTCGTAGAGCTTCCCTTAGCAAGTTGCTGGAAGCTGAAGAGAAATACCTCGTAGGGCTCTTCGGCATCGATAAGCTAGAGGAATTCCGGCGCGGGGCGGAGCTAGTTGGCCCACCCGGCCCGGACGGACAATGTGTGAATTCTGGGCCGGTTGGGCGAATATTATGAGAAATTTTCCCGACACGCCCACCTCCGCCGCTCCACGATCCCCGGAGAGAGTTGCTGGGCCCGGCAGCGGGTCCGGGCGCGCTTCAGGCACGCATACACGAGTGCCTACACGCAAAGACCTCCCGGAGCTCTGCAGAACAATTTTCCAGAGTACCCAGGGTGGCCAAGGGAAGTTCCCGGGGAGCTCTCTGAGAGCTAGAAGGTTTTAGATTAGAAGCCGGGCGGTGGTGGTGCCTGCCAGCAGCTCATCTTTGCCGGTCCAGAATCCCCGCAGAAGTTGGTTTGACCCAGCAGCCCGTCCGGGAGCGCTTCCGGCACGCGTCCACGCGTGCTTGCACGCGTGTAGGGACGCATGGGGGCGTGCCTGGCAGCGCTTTCGAAGCCCTTCTGGGGGGCCCCCCAGAGCTCCCCAGGAAAGATTTCCCGTCCCCGAGGGTCTCTTCGCTCTCCGGGTTTTCGACGCTACCAAGTGAACATTCCCGGAGAGCTCTCTGAGAGCTAGAGGGCTTTAGAGTAGAAGCCGGACGGTGGTGGTGCCCGCCAGCAGCCCTTCTCCGCCGCTCCACGATCCTCGCAGCAACTCGCCTGAGCCGGCAGCGGGTTTGGGGGCGCTTCCAGCACGCGTCCACGCGGGCCTGCACGCGCGCAGGCACGCGTGGAAGCGTTCCCGGCAGCGCTGCAGAAGCGCTTCTGAGGAGCTCCCCAGAGCTCTCCAGGAAAGATTTCCCGTCCCAGAGGTTTTTCGCTCTCTGGGTTTTGGACGCACCAATTTCGTTTTGAGAGCTGGTATTTTTCGCACACGTAGTGGGTTATGCCGCGTCTGCCAGTAAATTCCCGGAGAGCTCTCTGAGAGCTAGAGGGCTTTAGAGTAGAAGCTGGATGGTGGTAGTGCCCGCCAGCAGCCCATCTCCGCCGGTGCAGGATCCTCGCATCAACCTCTGAAACGTCGCCACGGGTTCGAGAGAGCTTCCGGCAAGCGTCTACGCGTGCAGGCACGCGTGGAAGCGTTCCTGGCAGCGCCTCAGAAGCGCTGCAGGGAAGCTCCTCAGAAGCGCTTCACGAGAGCGGCCGAGGGCTTGCCAGGAAAGCTTTCCAGTGTGTGTGCTCACTTCGCTCTCTGGGTTTTGGACTCTACCAAGCACTTTGCACCTAACTCGTAGAGCTTCCCTTAGCTAGTTGCTGGAAGCTTAAGAGTAATTCCGGCGCGCTGGAGAGCTATAGGGCAAGAAAAATCTCGACGGAATTTTCGCTGACTTTTCCCGGAGAGCTCGCGGAGAGCTAGAGGGCTTAAGATCAGAAGCCGGACGGTGGTGGTGCCCGCCAGGAGCTCCTCCGCGGCGCTCCACGTTCCCCGCAGAAACTCCGGCGACCCGGCAACGGGTCCGGGAGAGCTTCCGGCAAGCCTCCACGCGTGCCTGCACGCGTGCAGGCACGCGTGGAAGCGTTTCTGGCAGCGCTGCAGCAGCGCTGCAGGGGAGCTTCCCAGAGCGCCAAAAGAGCTTTACGCGAGCGTTGGAGGGCTCGCCAGGAAAGCTTTCTGGTATGTTTGCCCTTTGCTCTCCGGGTTTTGGACGCGACCAAGTTCCCGGAGAGCTCGCTGAGAGCTAGAGGGTTTAAGATTCGAAGCCGGACGGTGGTGGTGCCCGCCAGGAGCTCCTCCGCGGCGCTCCACGTTCCCCGCAGAAACTCCGGCAACCCGGCAACGGGTCCGGGGGGGGCTTCCGGCAAGCTTCCACGCGTGCAGGCACGCGTGGAAGCGTTTCTGGCAGCCCCGCAGCAGCGCCGCAGGGGAGCTTCCCAGAGCGCCAGAAGGGATTTACGAGAGCGCTGGAGGGCTCGCCAGGAAAGATTTCTGCTGTGGTTGCCCTTTGCTCTCCGGGTTTTGGACGCTACCATTCCCGGAGAGCTCGCTGAGAGCTAGAGGGCTTAAGATTCGAAGCCGGACGGTGGTGGTGCCCGCCAGGAGCTCCTCCGCGACGCCCCGCGTTCCCCGCAGAAACTCCGGCGACCCGGCGACGGGTCCGGGGGGGCTTCCGGCAAGCTTCCACGCGCGCCTGCACGCGTGCAGGCACGCGTGGAAGCGTTTCTGGCAGCGCTGCAGCAGCGCCGCAGGGGAGCTTCCCAGAGCGCCAGAAGAGCTTTACGAGAGCGTTGGAGCGCTCGCTAGGAAAGCTTTCTGGTGTGTACCTCGTAGAGCTCTTCGTTATCGTTGGGCTAGAGGAATTCCGGCGCGGAGCGGAGCTAGTTGGCCGACCCGACCCAGACAATGCGACAATTTTGGGTGGGTTTTTCCCGGAGAGCTCGCTGAGAGCTAAAGGGCTTAAGATTAGAAGCCGGACGGTGGTGGTGCCCGCCAGGAGCTCCTCCACGGCGGCCCACAGGCCTCACAGAAACTCCGGCGGCCCGGCAGGGCGTCCGGGAGAGCTTCCGGCAAGCTTCCACGCGTGCCTGCATGCGTGCAGGCACGCATGGAAGCGTTTCTAGCAGCGCTTCCGCAGCGCTCCAGGGGTGCCCCCCAAGGCTCTCCAGGAAAGATTTCCCATCCCCGAGATTCCCGGAGAGCTCTCTGAGAGCTAGAGGGCTTTAGAGTAGAAGCCGGACGGTGGTGGTGCCCGCCAGCAGCCCATCTTCGCCGGTCCAGGATCCCCGCAGCGGCTTGTGAAACGTCGCAGCCGGTCCGGGAACGTTTCGGGCACGCGTCCACGCGTGTCTGCACGCGTGCAGGCACGCGAGGAAGCGTTCCTGGCAGCGCTTCAGAGGCGTTGCCGGCAAGCCCTCCCCGGTAAGCCACCCCAACTTCAGAAGCGGTTCTCTGGAGGGTCGGAAGGCTCGCCAGGAAAGGCATCCGGCGTGTGTTCGCTCTGCTCTCCGGGTTTTTCCCGGAGAGCTCGCTGAGAGTTAAACGGCTTAAGATTAGAAGCCGGACCGTGGTGGTGCCTGCCAGGAGCTCCTCTACGGCGCTCCACGTTCCCCGCAGAGACTCCGGCGACCCGGCAACGTGTCCGGGAGAGCTTCCAGCAAGCTTCCACGCGTGCCTGCATGCGTGCAGGCACGCATGGAAAACTTTCTGGCAGCGCTTCCGCAGCGCTCCAGGGGAGCCCCGAGGCTCTCCAGGAAAGTTCTTCCATCTCGGAGATTCTCTTTGCTCTCCGGGTTTTGCGTGCTGCCAATGAACGCCGCCAAGATTCCCGGAGAGCACGCTGAGCTATAGTATAGAGGGTTTAAGATTCCCGGAGAGCTCGCTGAGAGCTAAAGGGCTTAAGATTAGAAGCCGGACGGTGGTGGTGCCCGCCAGCAGCCCATCTCCGCCGGTCCAGAATTCTCGCGGCAGCTCGCCTGACCCGGCAGCGTGTCCGGGAGAGCTTCCGGCGAGCTGCACGCGCGCAGGCACGCGTGGAAGCGTTCCTGGCAGCGCTCCGGAAGCGCTGCCGGGGAGCCCCCCAGAGCCCCAGAAGAGCTTCACGCGTGCTTCCGTGGGCTTGCCAGGAAGGTTTTCCGGTGTGTGTTCTCTTTGCTCTCCGGGTTTTGGACGCTACCAAGTTTCCCGGAGAGCTCGCCGAGAGCTAAAGGGCTCAAGATTAGAAGCCGGACGGTGGTGGTGCCCGCCAGCAGCCCATCTCCGCCGGTCCAGAATTCTCGCAGCAGCTCGCCTGAACCGGCAGCGTGTCCGGGAGAGCTTCCGGCGAGCGTCTAGGCGTGCCTGCACGAGTGCAGGCACGCGTGGAAGCGTTCCTGGCAGCGCTTCGGAAGCGCTGCGGGGGGACCCCCCAGAGCCCCAGAAGAGCGTCACGCGTGCTTCCGTGGGCTAGCCAGGAAGGTTTTCCAGTGTGTGTTCTCTTTGCTCTCCGGGTTTTTCCCGGAGAGCTCGCTGAGAGCTAAAGGGTTGAAGATTAGAAGGCGGGAGGTGGGTGTTGCCCGCCAGAAGCTCCTCTGCGGCGCTCCAGACTCCCGGCAGGGGCTCGGTCGGCCCGACAATTGGTCCGGGCGAGCTTCCGGCAAGCTTCCACGCGTGCCCGCAGGCGTGCAGGCACGCATGGGTGCTTTTCTGGCAGCGCTTCCGCAGCGCCCCCTGGGGCGCCCCAAGGCTTTCCAGAAAAGCTTTCCCGTCCCTGAGATTCTCTTTGCTCTCCGGGTTTACCTCGTAGAGCTCTTCAGCAAAGAGCCAAGAGGAATTCCGGCGCAGGGTATAGCTAGTTGGCGAACCCGACGAAAAGAGAGGATGTGGTAACCTCGGGTCGGTTTTTTTCATTTCGTGCAAATTTTTGAAATTCATTTCAAGAACGAGTATTTTTCTCACGTGTGGTGGGTTGTGCCGCGTCTGCCATTGAAATTATCAGGTCCGTAGCTGCAGTATTACTATCGAAAGACTTGAGGGAACCGACTTTGAATAAGAACCCAAAAATCGAGTTTTTTCCGAGTTTTCTACCCTTGCTCCAGAAGCTTCCTTCACGTTTTCCGAGAAGCGCAGTGCAACAACAGAGCTCTACGAGGCGCCTGGCGGTAACCTGGTTGACGGTTTACCGCCGGTTCCCAGTTGACCGACCCGATCTTAAGAGACAATGTGACGACTTGGGGTCAGTTATACCTCGTAGAGCTCTTCGGCATCGATGAGCTAGAGGAATTCCGGCGCGGGGCGGGGCTAGTTGGTCGACCCGGCCAGAAAGGACAAAGTGGTAATTTTTGGGTGGTTTTGCAATTTTTTGAAAGATATTTGACAATTCATTTTAAGAAAGCAGATTTTTCGCACCTGTAAACGACTATGAGGGCCTCTCTGTCTTAGTATGAGCTCTGTAGGCGCAATTTTACTATCAAAACACTTGGCGGAACCATCTTCATGTCGACACGAAAAAAAAAATGTTTTCTCTTTTTCGAGAAATGCCGAGCATTCTTACGCGTGAAATGAGCTCTACGAGGTTCCCGGCGGTGACCAGGTTGACGGTTCACCGCCGGCGCCAGTTGGACGCTGCCAAGTGGACGCTACCAAGTTAGAAACCAGACAGTGAGGCTGCCCGCCAGGAGCTCCTCGGCGGCGGAATCGGCTGTTTCTAGTTATCGTGTCACATGCGCTGTCGGTATATTGCACTTAACTTGAGATACAGGACAGCTACAGAGCTGGTAAGCACACCTAATTGATCCAGAATGATCAGACGCGTGCGTCTGTTTTATACCTCGTAGAGCTCTTCGTCATCGATGAGCTAGAGGAATTCCGGCGCGGGGTGGAGCTAGTTGGCCGACCCGGCCGAGGCAGACAATGTGACAACTTTTGCGTGGTTTTGCCAATAGTTGAAAGATATTTGATAATTCATTTTGAGAAAGCAGATTTTTCGCACCTGTAGTGGGTTCAGACGCGTCTGCCAGTAAAATTCCCAGGTCTGTCGATGCAGTATTTCACACTTGGGGGAACCGATGTTCGATAAAAACAAAAAAAAAATCGATGTTTTCGTTTCTCACTCCAGAAGTTTACCCCTGTGTTCTGAGGAGCGCGATGTGAGAAAAAAGCTCTACGAGGGTCGCTCACGGTTTTCTGTACATAACTGGCGCCGGCTGTGAACCGTCAACCTGGTCACCGCCGGGAAACTCGTAGAGCTCCTTTCACGCGCGAGAGTGCTGAGCGTCGAAAGAGACAGCTTCTCGAAGCATTTCTGGAAAAGGGGAAAAATTGATTTTTTCGTGTCGACATGAAGATGGTTGCTCCAAGTGCTTTCATAGTAAAAGAGCGCCTACGGAGCTCATACTAAGACAGAGAAGCCCTCATAGTCGTTTACAGGTGCGAAAATTCTGCTTTCTCAAAATGAATTATCAAATATCTTTCAAAAAATCGCAAAACCACCCAAAAGTTACCACTTCGTCCGTTCTGGCCGGCTCGGCCAACTAGCTCCACCCCGCGCCGGACTTCCTCTAGCTCATCGATAACGAAGAGCTCTACGAGGTACTCAAGCTTTAGGACAGCTACAGAGCTGGGAAACACAGCGAATCGATGGTAGCGTCCAAAACCCGGAGAGCGACGGAGAGCAAAGAGAGCTCCGGGAAGCCTCCCTGCAGCGACTCGCAAGCGCTGCCAGAAACGCTTCCAAGCGCGCCTGCACGCGTGCAGGCACGCGTGGAAGCTTGCAGGAAGCTCTCCTGGACCCGTTGCCGGGAATCGATTGAGAAGGCGCGTTCGCCTGTAACTCGTAGAGCTTCCCTCAGCAAGTTATTG
Source organism: Prorocentrum cordatum (assembly GCA_963575745.1). Lineage (NCBI taxonomy): Eukaryota > Dinophyceae > Prorocentrales > Prorocentraceae > Prorocentrum > Prorocentrum cordatum. Next base: position 1,131 of record CAUYUJ010018671.1, on the reverse strand, counting down.
CTGGAAGCTAAGAGTTATTCCCGGATAGCTCCTTGGAGAGCTGAGGGTTTCAGATAATAAGCGGGCACCTCCGCCGGTCCACGATTCTCGCAGCGCCCTGCCGGAGGTTGCAGCGGGTCCGGGGGCGTGGCTTCCTAGCGTTTCCCAATACGCGTGGCTCCAGGGTGCGCGAAGCGCATCGGCAGAGCTTCGGAAGAGCTTCGGCAGTTCTTCCAGGCTCCTAGGCAGATCTTCCTTGCGCGCTTTGCAGGGCCCCACGCATCTTAAACGGCGCCCCTGCAAGCGTCTCCTACGAGGTTTCCAGCGTCCCGCGCATCGTTTCAGGCGGCCTGGCAGAGGTCCCCGTGCGGCATTCCGCGCTTGGCTTCGCTATCCGGGTTTTGGAATTCGAGTCAATTTTATACGCGTTCTCAGTATTTCCTTTAACTCGAGCTGTAGGGCAGCTACAGTGCTGGTAAGCACATCTATCGCACTCAGAATCAGGCGCGTTCGCCTGTTCAATCTATAGGTCTGAACTCGGTCTGCTAGCCGAGCTAGGTTCGCAAATATATTCGTATTATTCGAGTCAACTTGATGCGTTGTCGGTATTCTCTACTTAACTCGAGCTGTAGGGCAGCATCAGTGCTGCTAAGCACACTTATCGCACTCAGAATCATCAGGTGCGTTCGCCTCTTGAATCTATAGGTCTGGCGTGGCGAAGTTCTGGTCGCAAAGGCGGCGCGGGAACGGCGGGAGAGCCTCCGGGGCCTCGTTGAACGCCCGCAGAGGGTGGCGCTCGTCACGCGGCAGAGGCACATACTTCGGCTGGAGCCTGGGCACGCGCGCCTTGCGAGCGGCAGCGATGGCCGGGGTAGGCACGGGCGGGGCGCCGCCGGCCTGCGTCTCGCGCAACCGCGCCTCCTTCACGGCCAAGCCGTGCCGTTCCGGACACTCGCGCGTCAGGGAGCTGTGGCGCTTGTCCGGGTCCCACAGCCCGAAGGGTCGCTGCTCGGGACTGCCGTGGCTCCCACAGAACACTCCCTGACCCTTGCACGGGTTCCTGCTGCACTGCCAGAGAACGCACCCGCCCTTGCACGGGCGCCAGACGCGCGCGACGCACCTGCCCGCGGCGAGCGGCGCAAGGTCCAGAAG
>CAUYUJ010018670.1:140000-198330 GCA_963575745.1 Prorocentrum cordatum | reverse complement strand
TGTTCCCCTGTCCATTAGCTCTGGGGCAGCTACTATTTGTTCAGGCAGCTCGAGCTTAAGATCCAGATCAGTTCGGTCAGGACTCGGATGCAAAGGAGGACTCGATCAACGACGATATAGAGCACAATCGCGGCATGGCGCATTGCAATTCAGCACGGTGCAGCACTGCACAGCCCTCGGCACGGTACATCAAGATCGATACACTCAGCATTGCATTTGCCCGTCTCCCAATCAGGTGTCTTTGAAACGCCGCCATGCTTTACATTTCTATATTCCTCTCCGGGTTCGTGGGTCGATCATGGGTTCTCTTTTAGCTGTTTACCCCCGGGTCTGACTTGAGGTGGGCCGGCGGAATTATTCCCTGATAAGTATCGAGGTCGAGGTGGGCCGGCGGAATTATTTTTGAGGATATCCCTAGCGAAACGCTTGTTTTTCAGAATTTGTTGAGGATGTCTCGAGCGAAACGCTGGTTTTTCAGAGTTGGGGATGTCTCGAGCGAAACGCTTGTTCTCAGAATTCATTGAGGATGTCTCGAGCGAAACGCTGGTTTTGCAGAGCCGACCGCGACGCGGAAAAGCGCGCCGCGCGCAGGAATTCCGATGATGTTTCGCGCGTGCCGCGTCCCGCGCGCAGGAATTTCGAGGATGTCTCGACTAATTCGCTTGTTTTGCCAAAATTTCCTTGAATTTTGGCAGGATGTCTCAAGCGAAATGCTTGTCTTTCATAATTTGTTGAAGACGTTTCGAGCGAAACGCTGGTTTTGCAAAATTTTCATAATTTGCTGAAGATGTCTCGAGCGAAAGAAACACTGGTTTTGCAAAATTGGCGGATGTCTCGAGCGGGAGCCTCGTGGGGGGGCAGAATTCAAAGGATGTCTCAGGCAAAATGATTGTTTTCACGTCCCGCTCGCAGGAAATCCGAAGATGTCTCGCGCGTGCCGCGTCCCGCGCACAGGAATTTCGAGAATGTCTCGACTAGTTCGTTTGTTTCGCCAGGATTTCCTTGGATTTTGACAGAATGTCTGGAGCGAAAAGCTTGTCCCCAGCACGTTCCGTACCGCGTCCCCTTGGCACGTCCCGCGGTGCGTCCCCATGGCACATCCCTTGGCACGTCGCTTGGCGCGTCCCTTGAGACGTTCCGCGGCGCGTCCTCCTGGCATGTCCCCCTGTCAATCAGCTCTGGGGCAGCTACTATGTGTTCAGGCAGCTCGAGCTTAAGATCCAGATCAGTTCGGCCAGGACTCGGATGCAAAAGAGGACTCGACCCACGAGGTCATAGAGCACAATCGCGGCATGGCGCATCGCAATTCAGCACGGCGCAATACAGCACATATTTCGGCACGGTACATCAAGATCGATGCACTCAGCATTGCAACTTGGCACGTTGCTTGGCACGTTCCGTGGCGCGTCCCGTGGCGAATACCCCTGGCACGTCGCGTGGCGCGTCCCCTGGCACATTCCGTCGCACATCCATTGGCACGTTCCGTAGCGCGTCCCCTTGGCACGTCCCGCGGTGCACCCCATGGCACGTCCCCTAGCACGTCGCCTCGCGCATCCCTTGGGACGTTTCGCGGCGCGTCCTCCTGGCATATTCCCCTGTCCATTAACTCTAGAGCAGCTACTATGTGGTCAGGCAGCTCGCGCTTAAGATCCAGATCAATTCAATCAGAATTCGGATGCAAAGGAGGACTCGATCCACGACGCTATAGAGCACAATCGCGCCATGGCACATCGCATTTCAGCACGGCGCAACACAACACAGCCCTCGGCAAGGTACATCAAGATCGATACCTTCAGCATTGCATTTGCCCGTCACCCAATCCAATGTCTTTGAAAACGCTGCCATGTGTTACAATTCTATATTACTTTCCGGGTTCGTGGGTCGATCATGTGTTCTCCTTGCCGCCCACGTCCTACAACAATCCCCCATGAATGCTTGATGTCCGTCGGCCGCTCTAGGGGGAGGTCCTCCTCAGGGTATCGCCCCTTCCCTCCGCAGACGCTATCCTAGCACTGGGGACCGCAAACATGGATAATTCCCGTCCGCGATTGGGCTTTTGAAACACTTAGCAGCAGTGGTCGTACTGGTGGTAGTAAAAGGTAATATTAGTCGTAGTAGTGGTAGTAGTAGGAGCACGAGTAGTAATAGTAGTAATAGTAGTACTAGTAGTTGTACTAGAAGTAATAGCAGTATAAATAACAATTAAAGTTGTGGTGGCAAAACTGAGTATAGCAATAATATAAGAATCCAAAAAAGATAACAATATTAATACAGTAGTTGTAGTCGCAATAATGGTAGTAGTAGTAGTAGCAGCAGCAATAGCAAAAGTACGTGTAAAACAATACTAGTCGTAGTAGATGTAGTAGTAGTCGCACTGCTCGTGAAACTACAAAGTGTAGTCAAACTCGTAGTAGTCGCCGCAACAAGAGTAATCGCAATAGCAGTAAAACTAGAAGTGCTTGTAGTACTTGTAGTAGTAAAAAATAGCTGTAGTAGTACGAGTAGTAATACTACTAGAACTTGTAGTAGTAGTGCTACTACTAGTAATAGTTTTAGTAGCAGTACTACTATTACTGCTACTACTACTACTACTACTAGTACTAGTAATGGCAGTAGCAGTAGTACTAGCAAGAGTAGCACAAGTACGTGTAGTACTAGTAGCAGTACTAGGAGTAATAGTAATAGTAGTAGTAATAGTAATAGCAGTAGTGGTGGACATGGTGGTACTGGTAGTAGTACTCGTAAAAATGATAGTCGTCGTAGTACTAATCGAATCTAGTAGTAGACGTAGTGGTGACAATCGTATTATCAATAATAGTAGTAGCGACATTCATACGAATACTAGTAATAGTAAGTGCAGTAGTAATGTAAGTAGTAGTAGTAGCCTTCGTCGCCGTCGCAGTAGCAGTCGCAATCGTAACCGTAATCGTCGCCAAAAAAAAAAACCATAGCAGCAGTACGGGTAGTAGTAGTAGTAGGGGCAGCACGGGTCAAAGTAGCAGTGGTGACAGTAGTAGCAGTAGCACTACAAGGAGTAGAAATAATTGTAACAATAGCAGCAGCAGCGGCACCAATAGCAACATTAGTAATAGTAGAAATAATGATAGTAGTAGGAGTCGGTAGGTAGGTAGGTCGGCAAGTAGGTAGATGAGCAGGTAGGCAGGTCAGCAAGTAGGTAAGTAAACAGGCAGGTACGTAGTCGTAGTCGTAATACTAGCAGTTGTAGCAGTAGCAGCACCAGTGGGGGTAAGAGTAGTTGCTGTTGTTGTAGCAACAACCGTAGTAATGATAGTAGTAAGAACAGTACCCTAGTAGCAGCAGCCGTAGTAGCGGTAGTAGTAAATGTAGCAATAGCAGTAAGCGTAACACAAATAAACCTAATAAGTATAGTACAAGTCGTAGTAACAGTCGTAGTTGTAGAAACCCTAATAATAGCAGGGGAAGAAATAGTACGTCGTGGTAGTCGCAGCAGCAGTCGTAGCAGTGGTAGTGATAGGACTAGTAACAGTAGTAGTGGCAGCAGTGGTAGTAGTGGTACTCCTAGCGGTGTGACAGTAGTATTAACAGCAAGCGTAGTAGCGACATTCACTATAACTCTAGTCGTAAAAATAGCCGTAGCGATGAAGGTAATAGGAGTCGTCGCTGCCGTCGTAGTAGCAGTCGCAATCGTAGTCGTAGTCGTGGGCGCAGTAGTACTGGTAGTAGTAGTACTACTACCACTACCACTACTATTACTACTGCTACTACTACTACTACTACTACGACTACTACTACTACTACTACTACTACTACTACTACCACTATGGCTACCACTACTACTACTACTACTACTACTAATACTACTACTACTACTACTACTGCTACGACTACTACTACTACTATTACTACTACTACTACTACTAATAATAATAATACTACTACTAGTGGGAGTAGTAGTAGTAGTAGTAGTAGTGGTAGTAGTAGTAAGAATAATAGTAGTAGTAGTAGTAGTAGTAGTAGAAGAAGTAGTAGTGGTAGTGGTACGGGTCGAGAGGTGGTGACAGCGGTACTAGTAGCAGTGCGAATAGTTGCTGTAATAGTAGCAGCAGCAGCGGCAAACGTAGTAGTCATAGTAAGAATGGAAATAGTAGTAGGACTAGTAGTAGTAGTAGTAGTAGTAGTAGTAGTAGTAGTAGTATTCGGTTGATAGGTGGGTCAGTGGGTAGGAAGGACGGTTGGTAGGTAGGTGGGTGGGTAGGTAGGTGCGTTGGTAATTGACTAAGTAGGTAGGTAGGTAAGTAAGTCGGTAAGTACGTGATAATTGTGGAAATAGTGGTATTTGGAAGAGTCGTAGTCGTAGTGGGAAGAGCAAGAATAGCAATAGTACTGAAACCGTGATGACCTGATAGTAGTAGCATTAGTAGTAGTAGTAGTAGTAGTAGTAATGAAAGAAAAGTTAAAGTAGTAGAAATAGTAGTAACAATAGTAGACGGAATAGTCGTCGTCGAAGTAATACTAGTAGTAGTTTTAGTAGTAGTAGTAGTAGTAGTAGTAGTCGTAGTAGTGGTAGTAGTAGTAGTAGTAGCGATAGTAGTAATAGTAACAATAATCGTTATCATAGTAATCGTAGTAAAAGTAGCAGTAGCAGTAGTCGTAGTAAAAACGATAGACATAAGAATGACAGTAGTAGTCGAAATACTAATACTAGTAGTAGTGGTAGAATTAGTGGTAGCAGAAGTAGTAGTGGTAGTCGTCGTCGCCAGCGTCGTAGTAGTAGAAATAATAATAATAAGAATTATGGTAGAAATGCTGGCGAGCTTAGTGTCGGGCTACGCAGATCAAAGCAGGACCTCGACATCCCCGGGGGGCTGCAAACTGCGGAACTGTTGCCATTTTCGAGGTTTGCTGGGGGCCCCAGATGAATGCTAGGCAACGGCCAAGTGCCAGGGTGCCAGGCGAAAGTTCCCGGATGCTCCATGCGTTAGCATTTCACCAGCGGGGAAGGTTTTTTTCCCGGAAAGGGCATGAGCCCAGGGTTCTCTTTTAGTTGGTCTAACTCCAGGTTTGAGTTGAGGTGGGCCAGCGAATTTCTTCTGCGAATAATATCAGGGTCGAGATGGGCCGGCGAATTGAAATTTGATGATGTCCCTAGCGAAACGCTGGTTTTTGAAATCGCGATCGATAAATCACAGGGTGCGGGACACGTTTTGGTCAGGAGTATGGATTACGTAATGCCTATAGATTGGCCGCGTCCAAGGGGTACGTATCTGTGTGTGTGTTTTACGTATGCTCCTACAGACGGGCCCTCTCGTTATCTATAGACTGGCTCTCTCCAGGGGCACGAATACGTGTGTTTTTACCGATCTTCCTATAGATTTGCCCTCTCCACGAATACTTGTTTTCCCACACACTGGCCCCATCCAGGGGCACGCATGCGTGTGTTTTTACGTATGTTCCTATAGATGGGCCCTCTCATTTCCTATAGATTGGCATTATCCAGGGGCACGAACTCGTGTGTTTGTACGCATATCCCCGGAAAGGGCATAAGCCCAGGTTTCTCTTTTAGTTGGTTTACCTCCGGGTTTGACTTGAGGTGGGCCGGCGAAGTTCTTTTGCGATAAGTATCGAAGTCGACGTGGGCCCGCGAATTGAAATTTGAGGATGTCTCGAGCGAAACGCTTGTTTGTCAGAATTTGTTGAGGATGTCTCAAGCGAAACGCTGGTTTTGCAGAGTTGGAAGATGTCTTGAGCGAAACGCTTGTTGTTCCCTACCTAGGCTCTGCCTAGAAGGGTTCTTACTCGGTATGCTTAAAGGGCCGGGCAGTGCAACTCGCCCCAGGCGGTTCCCCCAGTATCCGCCCCGCGGTTCCCCCAGCTACGTCCGCTTAGCTTAGCATTGCTTCTCTCATCTTAGCTTAGCATCTTTTTCCCCTACCTAGGCTCTGCAGGGGCCGGGCAGTGGACCCCGCCCCGGGCGGTTCCCCCAGGATCCGCCCAGCGGTTCCCCCAGGTGCGCCCCCTGGAGGCACCCAACTTAGCTTAGCTAAGCTTAGCTTAGTTTAGTTTAACTTAGCTTAGCTTATCTCATCTTAGTTTAGCTTAGCTTAGCTTAGCTTTTCCTAGCCTAGCCTAGCTCAGTTTAGCTCAGCTTAGCTTAGCCTAGCTTAGCTTAGCTTAGCTTATCTCATCTTAGTATAACTTAGCTTAGCTTAGCTTAGCTCAGCTCAGCTTCGCTTAGCTTAGCTTAGCCTAGCCTAGCCTAGCTTAGCTTAGCTTAGCTTAGCTTACCTGAGCTTAGCTTAGCGCAGCACAGCATAGTGCAGCGCAGCATTAGCACAGCACAGCACAGCATAGCATAGCAAAGCATAGCATAGCATAGCATAGCATAGCACAGCTCCGCCTAGCATAGCGCAGCATAGTGTAGCATAGCCTAGCATAGCGCAGCATATCAAGCATAGCATAGCATAGCATTGCTTAGCATAGCACAGCGCAACATAGCATAGCCTAGCACAGCATAGCATAGCATAGCATATCATAGCGCAGCATAGGATATCATAGCCTAACCTAGAATATTATAACATAGCGCAGCATAGCATAGCATAGCATAGCGCAGCATAGCATAGCATAGCATGGCATATCATAGCATGGCGCAGCATGGCATAGCATAGCATAGCCTAGCATTACACAGCGCACCCGAGCGTGCCCTAGCGTAGCACAGCATACCATAGCAGAGCGCACAGCTGTTCCTTATAAAAGCAAAGGCAATGCAAAGCAAAAGCAAAACCAATGCGAAAGTGTAGATGTAGATGTAAGTGTAGATGTGGATGTAGGTGTAGGTGTAGGTGTAGGTGTAGATGTAGGTGTAGATGTAGATGTAGATGTAGATGTAGATGTAGATGTAGATGTAGATGTAGATGTAGATGTAGATGTAGATGTAGATGTAGATGTAGATGTAGATGTAGATGTAGATGTAGATGTAGATGTAGATGTAGATGTAGATGTAGATGTAGATGAGATGTAGATGTAGATGTAGATGTAGATGTAGATGTAGATGTAGATGTAGATGTAGATGTAGATGTAGATGTAGATGTAGATGTAGATGTAGATGTAGATGTAGATGTAGACGTAGACGTAGATGTAGATGTAGATGTGAGTCCCGCTGTTGATGTTGATGTAGATGTAGATGCAGGTGTAGATGTAAATGTAGCTGTCGGTGTAGATGTAGATGTTGCTTTCCTAAATGCTCCAACTCCTAGGTAGGGTCGCACTGAGATAATTCAGAAGTTGTTGAGGATGTCTCGAGCGAAACGCTGGTTTTGCAGAGTTGGGGGATGTCTCGAGCGGGGGCCTCGTGGGGCCAGAGTTCAGAGGATGTTTAAGGCGAAGTGATTGTTTTCACGCGCCCAGGTCGGCCAGGGAGGTATCCAACATGGTTGTCCGTCGCTGACGCCTCAAACAACCGCATGTGGGATATCCCCCTGGGTGGGCTGGGACCGTGAGTTCTTTACGAGTGCAAGCCATCAGCGGGGTATCTAACACGATGGTCCTAACATGATGGTCCCGAGCTGGACTCACGTGTTTTCACGTGTCCAGCCCACCCAGGGGTGTATCTAACATGGTGGTCCCGAGCTGGAACCACGTGTTTAAATGTGTTCAGGCCACCCAGGAGGGGTATCTAACATGGTGGTCTTGCGCTGGTTCTGGCTCGAGCTTAAGATCCAGATCAGTTCGGCCAGGACGCGCATGCAACGGAGGACTCGATCCACAACGCTATAGAGCACAATCGCGGCATGGCACATCGCAGTTCAGCACGGCGAAGCACAGCACAGCCCTCAGCACGGTACATCAAGATCGATACACGCACTCAGCATTGCAACCTGGTACGTTCTTTGGCACGTTCCGTGGCGCGTCATGTGGCGAGTCCCCCTGGCACGTCGCGCGGCGCGTCCCCTGGCACGTCGCGTGGCACGTCCATTGGCACGTTCCGTAGCGCGTCCCCTTGGCACGTCCCGCGGTCCGTCCCCATGGCACGTCCCCTGGCACGTCGCTTGGCGCGTCCCTTGGAACGTTCCGCGGCGCGTCTTCCTGGCATGTTCCCCTGTCAAATAACACTGGGGCAGCTACTATGTGGACTATGTGCTCAAGCAGCTCGAGCTTAAGATCCAGATCAGTTCGGTCAGGACTCGTCTGCAATGGAGGACTCGATCCACAACGCTATAGAGCACAATCGCGGCATGGCACATCGCAGTTCAGCACGGCGCAGCACAGCACAGCCCCCAGCACGGTACATCAAGATCGATACACGCACTCAGCATTGCAACCTGGCACGTTCTTTGGCACGTTCCGTGGCGCGTCCTGTGGCGAGTCCCCCTGGCACGTCGCGCGGCGCGTCCCCTGGCACGTCGCGTGGCACGTCCATTGGCACGTTCCGTAGCGCGTCCCCTTGGCACGTTCCGCGGTCCGTCCCCATGGCACGTCCCCTGGCACGTCGCCTGGCGCGTCCCTTGGAACGTTCCGCGGCGCGTCTTCCTGGCATGTTCCCCTTGTCAATTAGCTCTGGGGCAGCTACTATGTGGACTATGTGCCCAGGCAGCTCGAGCTTAAGATCCAGATCTGTTCGGTCAGGACTCGTATGCAACGGAGGACTCGATCCACAACGCTGTAAAGCACAATCGCGGCATGGCACATCGCAGTTCAGCACGGCGCAGCACAGCACAGCCCTCAGCACGGTACATCAAGATCGACACACGCACTCAGCATTGCATGCTGGCACGTTCCGTGGCGCCTCCTGTGGCGAGCCCCCCTGGCACGTCGCGCGGCGCGTCCCCTGGCACGTCCCGTGGCACGTCCATTGGCACGTTCCGTAGCGCGTCCCCTTGGCACGTCTCGCGGTCCGACCCCATGGCACGTCTCCTGGCACGTCGCCTGGCGCGTCCCTTGGAACGTTCAGCGGCGCGTCTTCCTGGCATGTTCCCCTGTCAATTAGCTCTGGGGCAGCTACTATGTGTTCAGGCAGCTCGAGCTTAAGATCCAGATCAGTTCGGTCAGGACTCGTATGCAACGGAGGACTCGATCCACAACGCTATAGAGCACAATCGCGGCATGGCACATCGCAGTTCAGCACGGCGCAGCACAGAACAGCCCTCGGCACGGTACATCAAGATCGATACACTCATCAGTGCACTTGCCCGTCGCCCAATCAGGTCTTTAACAATTGCCACGCCTTAGTCTAGATTCCTTTCTGGGTTCGTGGGTCGATCATTTTCCAAGATTCCGTGTGTTCCCATAGATTGGCCCTCTCCAGGGGCACGAATCCGTGTTTTTACGCATATTATTATGCATGGGGCCTCACAGTACTTATAGCTTGGGTCCCTCCAAGGGCCCAAACCCGTACGTTTTTACAAATATTCCTATAGATGGGCCCTCTCATTACCTATATGTTGGCCCTCGGGCACGAATACGTATGTTGTAACGTATATTCCTATAGCTTGGCCCTCTCCAGGATTACGTGTGATCCTATAGATTGGCCCTCTCCAGGGACACGAATACGTGTCTCTACATATGTTTCTACACAATTGATTTTTCAAGGGGCCCCAAGAGTGGCCCTCTCCAGGGACACGAAGGGCCCAGGAGGCCCCAGGAAAGCCCCGATGGGGAGAAGCGTGAAAACACATGGGTTCCTACCGCCCCAGGGCACATCGCAATTCCGCACGGCGCAGCACAGCACAACCCTCGGCACGGTACATCAAGATCGATACTTTCAGAATTACAACCTGTCACGTTCCCTAGTACGTTCCGTGGCGCGTCCCGTGGTGAGTCCCCTTGGCACGGCGCGTGGCGCGTCCTCTGGCACGTCCCGTGGCACGTCCATTGGCACGTTCCGTATCGCGTCCCCTTGGCTCGACCCGCGGTGCGTCCCCATGGCACGTTTCCTGGCACGTCGCCTGGCGCGTCCCGTGGGACGTTCTGCGGCGCTCCCCCCTGGCATGTCCCCCTGTCAATTAGCCCTAGGGCAGCTACTATGTGCTCAGGCAGCTCGAGCTTAAGATCCAGATCAGTTCGGTCAGGACTCGGATGCAAAGGAGGATTCGATCCACAACGCTATAGAGCACAATCGCGGCATGGCACATCGCAATTCAGCACGGCGCAGCACAGCACAACCCTCGGCACGGCACATCAAGATCGATGCCTTGCCTGTGCCCGTGCCCCAATCAGGTGTCTTTAACAAGTTGCCACGCTTTACATGTCTATATTCCTTTCCGGGTTCGTGGGTCGAAGCGAAGCGAAGCAGCCATACGCAAAGCGCGCGTGGGCAAGACAATTGGCGAGCGTGCGAGCTACGCCAAACGCGTTAGTTGGCGGACAGGAGGCGCCAAACGAGCGACAGGACAGACAGCTACGACGCGCCAAACGCGCGCCGGGGGGATGAGGAGAGGAGGAAGATGACGACGATGTGTGTTTCAGCCAGGGCGCACAGGCAATGCCATTCTCATTCAATAAATTTCTCTTCTGCGTTACTGGCGTCCTTTACGAAATTGAACACGAACGATCTCCAACGCATCGGGTCTGCCACTGCTGCCACGAAAGATTCCACAGTCTCAAAGTGGGGTCTCACAAGTTTATGTAATTCAGCCGCCCACTCCTGTTTGGGCCGCCCCTGCTTGCGCCCGCAAGCCCGCGTCGCGGGGAAGACGGTGTCCGGCTGGAACGTTGGCTTCCGCAAAACATGATCGTTGGGATACCGACCAATTTTCCCAAACAATAATAGCTGTTGTTTCAACAATTGGGAACTGCACGGCGCTTGCTCGCTCTTTTTCAAAACGAACTTGTTGGAGACTCTGGATATGAATGCCGGAGGTATGTGCAAAATCTGTCTGACACACCTGGCTTGGAGCCGTCCAACCGCTTCCTGTCAGCTCTGGTAAGCCACGCAGAACTGAGGGAGTACATGACCTTACTGGTGATCATCGCGTCGAAGATCATCAGCTCTCTCTTGACACCGATCGAAGTGTGTTTCAAAATTTTTCAATACCTTGAGAACTCGCCCCACGCCGTCCCCAATCTTCGATTGAGCTCACCGGATATTCTGCCAGTGTTGCTAATTGTAGCTCCCAGGTAGACAAGACGATCTTGTGGCTGTATAAGCGCTCCAGAGGGCGAGTATAATTCTATGTCGTTCTGCACATGCAACACTTGGAATTTGTCCCAATGTAATTCCATGCCCGCTTTTCCTCCAGCAGTGTCGATTGCGTTCAGCAGCTCTTGCATGTGCTCTTGGTGCTTTCCAAAGATCAGAGTGTCGTCCGCATACAATAAGACCGATACATGTCCATGTTCAAGCGCTGTCTTGGTCGAGTCGCTCAACGTCGCGGATGCGTCTTGTATCATCACTGTTATCACCATTACAAATAAAAACAGGGACAAGGGGCACCCTTGCGCGATGCCAGACATCTGCCGCCTCTCGCGCGACCTCTGACCCCCATCGGCCACGCAGAAGCTCCTGTCGGCACAAGTGCTTTTGGCAATTGCGAGAAGCCGAGCAGGGAGCCCAAACCTCTGCAGCAATACAAACATAGCTTCCACATTAATCGAATCGAATGCATTTTTTCCAGTCCAGCGCAACGAAAGTGGCCCCTGACTTTTTCCCGGCGCCTGCTAATTCAATGCACCTGCGGACCACGTGGATAGCGTCTGTCGCGCCCCGTCCTCGGCAGAAACCAAATTGAATAGCCGCCAGCCGGTCCTCTGCCCCAGCGTCCTGCAGTCGCCGCAATAACAAACTTGCCACCATTTTGTACGCTACGCACAATAAGCTGATCGGTCTGCAATTGTCGCAGAGGTGCACTGGCCCTTTGCTTTTGTAAATCGTAGTCACCAAAGAATGCCGCCAGGCTTGCGGAACCGACTCTTCTAACCAGCATGCGTTGCATAATTTTGCGAGCCACTGCAACCCCCCGGGCGTTTGGGCAACTGCTTTCCAATACTCCGCCGGGATACCGTCTGGCCCGCCTGCCTTGTCCCATTTCAATTGTTGCGCCACTTTTCCAACTTCCTGAATAGAGAACTCCCCGTCGTTCACTGGCAGCGTCGGCCCCAAGGGCTCATGTGATATTATCTCCGCAGGCCCTACTTTCCGTTGTACTTTTTCCAAAAATTCTGCCATGGCGTCCGCTCGTTTGTTGCTCTCCACCAACTTCCCGGCCACGTTTTGCAATCTCCCTCGTTTGCGTTGGCGCCCCCGGCAGAAGGCCCGGATGGCATCCCAATTTCCATTAGCAATGTGCTCTTCGGCCCAAGCTGTCCTATCCATTTTGCACGATTGCCGTACTTCTTTTAATAATTGTCATTCCTCCTGCTTGTCGTCCGCCTGTCGGGCGAGAGTCCGCTTTTCTATCAAGCCAAGCGTGCGTTGACTAATCCACGGCCTTTTTCTTTCCGCGGGAGCTGATGGGAGCGCGGCTGTCGCAGCTTGGGCTGATCGCACACCTTTCTCCCACATATCCTCTATGGATTCTGGGCAGCCGGGGAAATCTTCCAATGTTTCAATGAATGCTTCAGCGCATTGCATTCGTAGCGTTTGGTCCCGGAGCGCCTCCCGGGCAGCACGTGGGCGCGGTGGTCGCCGAGCCTCCTCCGTGCAAAGTGCCAGCGAACATGTAACGAGATAGTGATCTGTCGCAAGAGGTATTTCCCTGTGGCTTCGCAGACCCCCTATTTGAGCAAATGCGTGGGCATCGCACAGAAGCAAATCCAGGATGTTGCACTGCTCTTCTGCAATGGTCCCGTTGTAAGTAGCGCCAGCTTCCAGAAACGCCATTTTCCTCCAGCGGCGCGTCGAAGAACGAATGGGCGACAACCAAATCAAGCCCATCACAAAATTCGATGAGCAGATCGCGGTTCGGAGCGCCCACTGGCTGCACGGCCTTCCGCCCCCAACCGAAATCCCAAAGAATGTGCTCTTGTCCGTTGCATGCGCAACCCATTCTTGCATTGAGGTCCCCGAATATGGCTTTCCCCACATTTGCGGAGCACGCCCTGCATTCGACATCGAGGTCATAATAAAATGCAAGCTTGTCCGGGGGCAGGCTTCGGATTCGGGGGGGCGCACACGCAGAAAACACCAAAGATGCCATTCATCGCGCGGCTCTTGATCCAAACGAGTCTGTCTGAGACCTGCTCGTGCGAGCGGACTCGTGCCCATATTCTCTCTGATATAACAAACCCCACTCCAGTGTACGTTTGCCCGTCCCCTTCTGCACCTGACAGCACCACGACATACCCGCTGAAGTTATAGATGTCTGATTGTTTTGCTCGTGTTTCCTGCAAGCAAGGCACTTGGATATCAAGGCTCTTCATGCGCACCGTAATTTCCACAAGTTTCTCTTCTGTCAGGCCTTTGACGTTCCACGTTGCAATATTGAATTCTGGGTTGTTGTTCTCATGGAGGCTGTTGCTCCTTGAGGGTGAAACTCTTCCTGCGCGCCCCTGGCTGTGTCAATTCGCAGGCTTTCCTTTGCCCGCTCCTTTGGACAGACTGGTCGCGCTCTTGTCCAGCCTGTCGGTTGTCTTCTGCTGTAGTTCTTTCCATTCTGGTGAGTTCTGCAGTTCCTCCCACGTCTCCCAAGAAGGATCCAGCCAATCCAATTTGAGCTTCTTTCCCACAACTTTTACTTGAAGTATTCCTTTGCCCCCAGCTTCAAGCACCCCGGCGTCGTCGTCGATTTTTGGAAACTTTTTGTCGAAGCCCCACTGCGTGAGCAGGTAGCGGAGGCCGAGAAGCAATGACATAATGGCACGCTGCTCGATGGGGGCATCCGTGCTGCACCATGCCCGGCGGTTGCCTTCCCGAGGGTTCTGCTTGCCGCACGCCTCTTGGAGGACCGGGAGGGCGTCCAGAGATGCTTTCCCTGATTGGAGCTCCGAGAACAACATGCCCTTGAATTGTTCTTCCTGAGGGCCTTTTTTATAGCTTTGGAGTGGAAGTTCGCAGTGAGCTTCCTGAAGTATGTTAGCAACCCATTGTTCTGCCTCGGTTACGGTTTTATGCGGCAATCCCCCAAAAACAAGTGTCGTGTTATCGTTCTGCCCCTGCGTCGACGATGGTGCGGCTGAGGTGGCGGAGCGTGGTGTGTGCGCATGCATCTTCATCTCGGCGATGCCCTTCTCGATGTCGGCGATGCGCGGAAGGATGTCGTCCCCCACCTGCCTGTCCAACGTCGTGAAGTCATTGAGCAAGATGTCCACGTCCTCCCGGAGCTGCGTCGTCTCGTCCCGGATATCTTCCATACCAGCGTCCACTTTTTGCCGGAAGTCTTGCAAGTCTTGGCTCAAGCGTTGAACTGACTCTGCGACCGGGGCAAGGTACGAATCAAAGAGCGCTTTCATACCCCCCATTGTCACTGGAGCCTGAAGGTCAGCGCATGCTCCGGCCATATTGTCTTCAAGCTTCTTCTGCCGCAGCGCCACATCATCGGGGCTCTGCAGCATGGGGCGCTGTGGGCTGTCTCCCACTCGCGCCTGCATTAACGCACTTTTCTTAGGGGTGAGTGCAAATTTTTCTGGACGCTTCCCCGGCTGCGCAGAGGCCGAAGATGCGTGTCCCGACATGACGGAAATCTATTGAAATATATGGATATAGTTATTCCACAAATGCCAGCACTGCTCACCAGCAGCGGGCCAGCCAGCACTGCTTGCCGAGCAGCGGGCCAGGCGGTGTGACGTATGCAGACTGCGGAGTCGGTAGGAGCCCCAACGGTTCTTGAGCCAAGGGTACGTGGGTCGATCATTTTAATTGCTTCACAGCACAACGCAATTCACTGCGGCATGACACATCTCATGTCAGCGGGGCACAGCACAGGACAATCATTGGCACGGTACATCATGATCGATACCTTCAGCATTGCAATTGCCTGTCACCCAACGAAATGTATTGAAAACGTAGCCGTGCTTCGCACTTCTAAACTATGTTCCGGGTTCGTGGGTCGACCGCGTTCCCGGAAATGGCGTAAGCCCCAATTTCTCTGTTCGTGGTTAAACCTGTTCCCGGTGCCATGCTCGAACATGGGCGAAGTCCCGTTCGATATAAAACCAAATAAAGTCCCATTCGATGCGGTTTGAAACGCCTAGGCGCCCCAGGATGCCCAGGATGTTTTGGGGTGCGGAGGCACAGTTATTCACCAGGGATCGTGACCCTGGGAGCGCGGACGCAGCCTAATTTCAAGGGATCGTGTCCCTGGGGACGCGGACGCATTGTTATTCACTAAGGATCGCGACCCTCGGAGCGCGGGCGCAGAGTAATTTGCGCGGGATCGTGGCCCTGTGGGCGCGGACACAATGTAAGTTACGATAGATTGTGCCCCTGGGAGCGCGGATGCCGCTGAATTCACGAAGGATCGTGGACCTGGGAGCGCGGGCGCAGCACAATTTACGATGGATCGTGTCCTTGGGGGAACGGGCACCACTTAATTTACTAGGGATCGTTGGCCCTGGGAGCGCGGGCGTAGCGTAATTTGCCAGGGATCGTTGCCACTGGAGCGCGCAAACACAATTGTTTACGATGGATTGAAGCCCTGGGAGCGCGGGCGCCGTGTAATTCACGAGGATCGTAGCCCTGGGAGCGCGGACGCAGTGCAATTTACAAGGATCGTGGCCCTGGGAGCGTGAATCCAGAGCAATTTACAGAAAGGAAGGTGGCACTGGCTCCAGCTCCGAATTTTTCCCGGAAAGGGCAGAGACCCAGGGTTCTCTGTTAGTTTTGTTTCCCCCCGGCCCCGACTTGAGGTGGGCCGGCGGAATTATTCTGCGATACATAACGAAGTCGAAGAGGGCCCGCGGAATTGAATTTCGAGGATGTCCCTAGCGAAACGCTTGTTTTTCTGAATTTCTTGAGGATCTCGAGCGAAACGCTTGTTTTGTGTTATAGATTGCCTTCGGTGCATTGTTGAGGATGTCTCAGGTCAAGTGCTTGTTTTACGCCTGTTCTACATTTGGATACGTATTCGGGGAGCGCGTTCCGCTTCCCCCCGCCCCCCAAGACGCCCCAGGAGGCTCGAGAAGTGCGAAAACAAATTGATTCTAACGCCCCAGGGCGGGACAAGCGTGACAACACATGGGTTCCTAACGCCCCAGGGCGGGAGAAGCGTGAAAACACATGGGTTCCTAACGCCCCAAGGTGGGACAAACGTGACAACGCATGGGTTCCTAACGCTCCAGAGCGGGAGAAGCGTGAACACACATGGGTTCCTAACGCCCCAGGGCGGGAGAAGTGCAAAAACACATGGGCTCCTAACGCCCCAGGAGGCACGTGTCCAGGTCGCCCAGGCGGATGTCTAGCATGAGTATTTGGGCAGGATGTCTCGATCGAAACGCTTGTCCCGAGCACGTTCCGTAGAGCGTCCCCTTGGCACGCCCCGTGGTGGGTCCCTAAGGCACGTCCCCTGGCACGTCGCCTGGCGCGTCCGTTGAGACGTTCTGCGGCGCGTCCTCCTGGCATGTCCCCCTGAAAATTAACCCTGGGGCAGCTACTATGTGCTCAGGCAACTCGAGCTTAAGATCCAGATCAGTTCGGTCAGGACTCGGATGCAAAGGAGGACTCGATCCACAACGCTATAGAGCACAATCGCGGCATGGCACATCGCAATTCAGCACGGCGCAGCACAGTACAGCCCTCGGCAACATAACAACCTGGCACGTTCCCTAGTACGTTCCGTGGCGCGTCCCGTGGCGAGTCTCCCTGGCACGTCGCGCGGCGCGTCCCCTGGCACGCCCCGTGGCACGTCCATTGGCACGTTCCGTAGCGCATCCCCTTGTCACGTGCCGCGGTGTATCCCCATGGCACGTCCCCTGGCACGTCGCCTGGCGCGTCCCTTGGGACGTTCCACGGCACGTCTTCCTAGCATGTCCCCCTGAAAATGAGCTCTGGGGCAGCTACTATGTGCTCAGACAGCTCGAAGACCCAGAACAGTTCGGTCAGGACTCGGATGCAAAGGAGGACTCGATCCACAACGCTACAGAGCACAATCGCGGCATGGCACATCGCAATTCAGCACGGCGCCGCACAGCACAGCCCTCGGCATGGTACATCAAAATCGATACACTCAGCATTGCATCTGCCCGTCGCCCAATCAAGTGTCTTTGAAACGTTGCCACGCATTACGTTTCTATAATCCTGTCCAGGTTCGTGGGTCGATCGGGTTGGGAAACGGCTGGGAGGCGGAAAGCGTCCCCCGAAGACATCCCAACGCAGAAGAACAACTGATTTTCGGCTCTGGAGAATGGGGGCTCTTTCGCGAAACCTCCGCGGAGTGCCTCGTGGCCCTGGGAACGCGGACGCAACATAATTCACGAGGGATCGTGGCCCTGGCAGCGCGAACGCAGCGCAATTCATGAGAGATCCCGGCCCTGGGAGCGCGGACGCAGCGGCGTAATGTACGAGGGGTCGCGGCCCTTGGAGCGTAAACCCAGCGTAATGTACTATGGATCGTGGCTTTGAGAGCGCGGACGAAGTGCAGTTTACAAGGGCTCGTTGCCCTGGGAACCCGACTCCCGCGTAATTTAGAAAGGAACGCGGCCCTGGGGGCGCGAACCCAGCGTAATTTACTTGGGATCTTGGCCCTGGGAGCGTGGACGCTGCGTAAGTTACAAAGGATCGTGGCCCTCGGGCGCGTTCCCTCGCACGCTCAGTGGCGCGTCCCCTGGGCGCGTCGCGCGGCGCGTCCATTGGCACGTCCCCTGGCACGTCCGCTGGAACGTACCGTGGCGCCTCCCCCCTGGCACGTTCCGTGGCGAGTCCCACGGCGCGTCCCCCTGGCACATCGCGCGGCGTCCCCTGGCAGGTCCCCTGGCAGGTACACTGGCACGTTCTGTGGCGCGCCCCCTGGCACGTTACTGTGCGGCGCGGCGCAGCGCAGAGCAGCACCACACAGCCCTTGGCACAGTATCATCCATTGATCTCTTCATTACTGCAACTGCCCATCGTCCAATTAAAATGTTTGCAAGCCTTCCCATACCTCGTAATTCCAAAACCCGTTTCCGGGTTCGTGGGTCGACCATGTTCAACATGCTGCTCACGCCTGATCGCCGCCCGCATTCGTCCAACAAATTGCACGAGTTTCACCGATGATGTGCGGGCGTTTTCAGAACGGGGCTCTCGCCGTAGCGCCACGCACATTCGTCCTTAACGTTTGCAAGAACTTCACGGATGGAGGGCGGCTCCTTTTCAAAATGTGGTTCTCGCCTCAGCACCGCGCACACTCGAGTTTAAAATCCCACCAGCCCTTTGGGCGTGAGTGGTTTAGAGAGCCCGCTCTGTTCTCAATCCCCTTCTTCCCTTTCGGGGAGGGGTTTACCCCTCCCCCTACCCCCTCCCCCTGGGCCTGGAGAGGGCGTTCCGCGGGTGGTTGGAGGGGTCTTTTTCGACTCCTGGGAGGGCTAAAATTCGACACCCTCACGAGGATTCTGGCCCCGACGGGGGGAGGGAGAAAAATGCTCGCCCCATCTGTGATCGATCGCCCGACAGATGGCCCCAAGAGTCCTCCCAGACCCCTCCCAAAGAGCCCCAAGAGGCCCCAAGAGGCCTCCAAGAGGCCCCCAAGATGCCCCCAAGAGGCCCCCAAGAGGCCCCAAGAGGCTCCCCCGAGGCACCCAAGACGCTCCTGGAAGCCCCTGGAGCCGCCAAGAGGCCCCCAAGACGCCCCAAACGGCCTCCAAGAGGCTCCCAAGAGGCCCGAAGAGGCTCCCCCAAGGCACCCAAGACGCTCCTAGAAGCCCCTGGGGCCGCCAAGAGGCCCCCAAGACGCCCCAAAAGGCCTCCAAGAGGCTCCCAAAAGACTACTACTACTACTACTACTACTACTACTACTACTACTACTACTACTACTACTACTACTACTACTACTACTACTACTACTACTACTACTACTTACTACTACTACTACTACTACTACTACTACTACTACTACTACTACTACTACTACTACTACTACTACTACTACTACTACTACTACTACTACTACTACTACTACTACTACTACTACTACTACTACTACTACTACTACTACTACTACTACTACTACTACTACTACTACTACTACTACTACTACTACTACTACTACTACTACTACTACTACTACTACTACTACTACTACTACGAGGGGCCCGAACGACTCGCACCAGGACGAGGTGCCCGAACGCCTCACACCACGAGGAGCCCGAACGACTCACACCAGCCCGAACGACCGAGGGGCCCGAACGACTCACACCACGAGGAGCCCGAACGACTCACACCAGGACGAGGGCCCCGAACGACTCACACCACGAGGAGCCCGAACGACTCACACCAGGAGGAGGGGCCCGAACGACTCACACCAGGACGAGGGGCCCGAACAACTCACACCACGAGAAGCCCGAACGACTCACACCAGGACGAAGAGCCCGAACGACTCACACCACGAAGAGCACGAACGACTCACACCAGGAAGAAGGGCCCGAAAGACTCACACCAGGACGAGAGGCCCGAACGACTCGAACCACGAGAAGCCCGAACGGCTCACACCAGGACGAGGGGCCCGAACGACTCACACAACGAGGAGCCCGAACGACTCACACCAGGAATAGGGGCCCGAAGGACTCACACAAGGACGATGGGGCCGAACGACTCACACCACGAGGGCCCCCAACGACTCCCACCAGTCGTCGTCGTCGTCGTCGTCGTCGTCGTCGCCGCCGCCTTCGTCGTCGTCGTCGTCGTCGACGTCGTCGTCGTCGTCGTCGCGGTTGTGGTCGTCGTCGTCGTTGCGGTCGATATCGTCGTCGTCGTCGGGTGCGTCGTCGTTGTTAGGATCATCGCTGTGGTCGTCGTCTCCGCTAAATCCCTCTTGCCTCCCACCGCTTTCTCTCCCTCCTCCTCCGCCTCGTCCTTCTCCCGCTCCCACCACAAGGAGGATGTACAAGGAGGCGGGAGGAAGGAGGAACAGGGGAGATATGCGGGGGCAAGCGGACACACGCCTGAAAAACACGACTGTCGGCATGCTTCGCAAGAGTTGCTGTTTTGAGATGGGCTGGTGGGGATACGCGAAGCGTAAAGAATTCAACCGCTTCACGGATGGAGGGCGGGTCGCTTTCAAAATGTGTGTTTCTCAATAGCGCCACGCACATTCATCTTACAAGTTTGAAAGAACTTCACGGATGGAAGGCGGCTTTTGTTCAAAATGCGGTTGCCACCTTGGCGCATTCCTTCAAAAGTTCACCAAACAATTCACGGTGACTTATGGTTGACATCCCATGAATCGGGTTCTGGCTCGAAATAGGACTGTCCGGGCGCAGCACTGACGTTGATTCGTGGTGTTGAAGTCCCAAAAATGATGCTGTGGCACGAAGCAGGATCGTCAGGACTCAACAGGAAAGTTGCTTCGCAGCGTTGAAATCAAACGAATGGTGCTTTGGCATGGTTAACGATTTTCAAACGGTTTTCTTCCAACAGGGCACTAGCGGGAGTCCGGCAGTGACGCTGAACTATTGCGGGGACCTATGAATAGGGATCCTGGAAAACAACATGTTTGTTGCAACATCGTTGTTGCGTCTTGGGTTTGCACTGGTCCTCGTCCCATGTTCTCCCTCTTGCCCTCCTCCTCCTCCTCCTCCTCCTCCTCCTCCTCCTCCTCCTCCTCCTCCTCCTCCTCCCCCCCTCTTCCTCGTCCCCCTTTTCCTCCTCCTCCTCCTCCTCCTCCTCCTCCTCCTCCCCCTCCTGCGTTTCTTCATCCTCCTCATCCCTACGAACGACAACATACCAACATACTGCGTCGGTCCACAAACCCTCCGACTTAACCCCCGCCATCATGCTATCACGTCTCCCAAACATCACGTGTCTTCGTTCTGCTGTTCTTCTTTTTCCTCTTCCAGCCTCCTCCTGCCAGAGCCTTCGCTCCTGCTTTTCGGCGCTCGGCATGCCACCCTGGCTTTGAGTTCCACTCCTTGAATTTTCAAATGAGACCCCCCGGATAACTCCAGCAAAGATGGGGAGAGGTCTTTCCTCTGCGGCGTTTCCAGGAAAGGGCGCGGGCCCAGGGTTCTCTTTTAGGAGCGTACCCCCCGAATCGACTTGAGATGGGCCGGCGAATTTTTTATGGTAAATGGGTCGAGGTGGGCCGGTGAATTAAAATTTGAGGATGTCCCGAGCGAGACGCTGGTTTTTGAAATTCCGATAGGAAAACGCATGGTAAAGTAAGCATTTTCGTTTGTTGCGGATGTCTCGAGCGAAACGCTTATTGTGCATAATTTGTTGAGGATGTCCCGAGCGAAACGTCTGTTTTGTGCTATAGATCCTTCCTCTCCTGGTGGCCAGAATCTAGAGGATGTCTCGGGTGAAATCCTTGTTTTCACTTGCCCAGGTCTTGAGGATGTCTCGACCGAGACGCTTGGTTTCACGCCTCTAGATTGTCCAGGCAGATGTCTACAGCAGGATTGGTTGGGGATGTCTCGAGCGATACGCTTGTTTTCACGCGTTTAGGTCGTCCAGGCAGATGTCTCGTATAAGGATGTGCTGAGGATGTCTCGAGAGAGACGCTTGTTTTCGCTTGTCCGGGTCGCCAAGGCGGATGTCTAGCATGAGGATTTGTTGAGAATGCCTCGAGAGAGAGAGAGAGAGAGAAAGACGCTCGTTTTCGCGTGTCCAGGTCGCACAGGCGGACGTTTAGCATGAGGATGTGTTGAGGATGTATTGAACGAAACGTTTGGTTTCACGCCTCGAACGAGACGTTTGGCTTCTCGTGTCCAGGTCGCGCAGGCGGATATCTAACATGAGGAGTTGTTGAGGATATATCGAGCGAAACGCTTGTCGCAGTAGAGTGCGTCGCAGTCCAACCCCGCCCGTCCGCGGGGCGTCCCTTAGCGCCCTGGCGTGCCCCCTGGCGCGTGCCTTACGACGGTCAAGCGTGACGTGCCCTGGCACGTCCCCTAGCACGTCACTCAGCGTGGCACGTTCTCTGGCTCGTCGTCTGTCGCGCTTCCCTGCTCGTCCCCACGCGTTTCCCCTGCCCGCTTCGTGACGGGCCCCTTGCAACGTCCCTTGGCATGACGTCCTCTGGGCGCCCCACGGCACGCGCCTTTGCACGTCCCGTGGCAGGTCCCTGACACGTCCAGGGTACGTTCCCCGATGCGTCCCCTGACACGTTCCCCGGCGCATCCCCTATTGCACCCCTGGCATATCCTGTGGCGCGTCCGTGAGCCTGTGCCCGGTGTCGTGTCGTTCCTTTTCGGTGAGTCGGATTTGACGTCGAGTTGATTGAAAATCTTCCACTTTTCGACTTCAACTAACTCTGGGCAGCTACCGTGTGCTCAGGCAGCTCGAGTTTAAGATCCACATCGCTTCGGTCAGGACTGGAACGCCAGGGAGAAATCGATCCACAACGCTATTAAACAAAATCGCAGCATGGCACATCGCCGTCCAACACGAAACAGCACAGCACACCCCTGGGCACGGTACACCAAGATCGACACATTGAGCATTACATGTGCCCGTCGCCCGATCAGGTGTCTTGAAAGGCCATGCCTCACCTTTCCATATCCCTTTTCCGGGCTCGTGAGTCGATCATGTTTCGCCAACCGTTACGCAGCACTCCCCGCACAGGTCCGATCACCGCCCCTTTTCCCCGACCCACTCCCGTCTTTGTTTCCCACCCCTTCCTGGTCATCAGGCCCTCACTTTCCTCCTCATCCTTCATATCCTCCTCCTCCTCCTCCTCCTCCTCCTCCTCCTCGTCCTCCTCCTCCTTCCTCCTCTTCCTCCTGTTCCTGCTCTCCTCGTTTTTCTCCTGCTCCTCGCCCTGATCATCAGCATCATCAACATCATCATCATCAGCATCATCATCATCATCATCATCATCATCATCATCATCATCATCATCATCATCATCATCATGATCATCATCATCATCATCATCATCATCATCATCATCATCGTCATCATCATCATCATCATCATCATCAGCAGCAGCAGCAGCATCATCATCAGCAGCATCAAAACATCATCATCACATTATCCCTTGTTCCCATCATCGTTATCGTCGTCATTAGCAGCATCATCACCAGCATCAGCATCATCCTCATCAGAACAATCATCACCACCACCATCACCATCATCAGCAGCATTACCATCATAATGAACAGCAGCATAGCCATCGTCATAATCAGCATCGTCCGCATCATCAACAGCAGCATCATCAGCAGCAAGCTCGCCATCATCGCCTGCATCATCACCAATATCATGAACAACATCATCACCACCATCATCATCAGCATCATCATCATCCTCATCGTCTCTCCTCCCTCTGGTCCCAGCCGCCCTCGGATATGGCGGCCCCAGTGGCTCTACGCGGGTCTCCCGCAGCCTTGGCGCCCCAGGGCTCCGCCGCTATCCTGGCCCGGCCTCCTGCCGATGCAAGCCCGAAAGGCGCGGTTCGGGCAAAGACGGGTGGCGCCACGATACGAATGCCAGTTAAGCCACCGCGTGCCCAAGCCCACGCTCAGCCTTGTCTCTGTTTGGAGCAGGCCCGCAGCAAAGCCGCCCAGAAAGGAAGAGAAGAGAGAAGGGGGAGGAGGAAGAGAAATACCAGGAACGAACCAGAAGACGGAAGAGTCGGACGGGCGGCGGGAAGGCGCGAGCCCACGGACGCACCCTTTTATCGGGGCGCGCGCGCCCGCCAGAGGCAAGGAGCGGGGGAGGCAGAGGAGACGAGAGAGGGAGCAGCGACTGAGGAGAGGGTTCACGCGGCGCGGCGGTCAGCCGCTTAGCGCCTCGGCAGGGCGCGCTGTGGCCACACCGAAGTGTGGTACGCCTCGGCGCTGGCCCTCTCCTCTGCAGGGTGGCGGCCAAGCTCTGGCGCGCCGCCGAGAGCACCGCCGCATCGCTAGCCGCCCAATTTCGCAGGAGGTCATGCAAATCGCGCCCCGGCCGGCCCAGCGTTTCCAGTAGGAACGGGCACACCGCCGCGCTGGGCTAGCAGCGGTGCTTGCGCGCTCCGTGCCCTCTTCCCTCTCTCTCTCGCCTGGCCCACCCTGCTCCCCGAGATGCACACTTCCGAACTTCTCTTTGCAGCCCTGTGACCGTCTGGCCCTCCCTTCTCGCCCAACAGATTACACCCGCACAAAGACCCTAAACACCAGCGCTGCTTTCTTTATAAGACACAGATTCGGCACGGCACGGTACGGCAATTGTCTCGCAGTCTGAAAGACAAACACGGCAAGGCAAGGCACGGCAATTTTCTCGCACTCTAAGAACCAGGCACGGCACGGCACAGCACTTAGGCACGGCACGGCACGGCTCGCAAGCACGGCATGACACGCGGGTACGGCACGGCACCGCAACTCACTGCACTCTCGAAACCGAGCACGGCAAGGCAAGGCATGCGGGCTCGGCATGTCACGGCCTGCAACTTCTTCGCACTCTCGAACACAAGCACGGCACGGCACAAAACGGCACACGAGCACGGTACAGCACGACACGCGGGCGACACAAGGCATGCGGGCGGCACTTTCTGCGTATTCCAAGGGCCAGAGGCACGACAAGGCATAACACGCGGGCACGGCACGGCCTGGCACGGGACGCCACGAAACGCCACGACACAACCTCGCCAACGTCATCGTCGATCCGTTCGTCCGTCCGTGCGTCCTTCTCTTAATCCTCCTCCTCATCGTCCTCCTCCTCATTCTCCTCCTCCTCTTCCTCATCCTTCTCCCCATATTCCTGCTCCTGCTCCTCCTCAATCATCCTCCTCATCCTCAACATCATCATCATCATGTCATCACCAACAACAACGACGGCAACGACACCACCACCACCAACAACAACAATATCCACAACAACCACAGCAAGAACAGCCACAACAATAATAAGATCATCGCCATCAGCATCATCATATTCACCATCATTACCATCATGGTCAACGTCTTCAACATCATCATCAGCAGCATTAGCATCATCATAATCAACAACATCAGCAGCACCATCATACGAATCACAATCATAAACATAAGAATAACGAAGATGAGAATTTGTAGTATGATGATCATACTAATAATAATCGTAAATGAAAAAGAAAAATCATATAAATCATCAGCAGCAGCAGCATCGTCAGAATTAGCAGCATCATTATCATCAGCATCATCAGCAGCATCAGCATCAGCATCATCAGCATCGGCATCATCAGCATCGGCATCATCAGCATCGGCATCATCATCGCCATCACCTGTGTAAGAATCGTCGTCAGCATCATCAACCTCATTGAGAGTAGCATTAGCATAATCATCATCATACTCATCAGCATCATCTTCATCGTCAGCATCATCATCATCATCATCAGCATCATCATCATCACCATCATCATCATCATCATCATCATCAGCATCGTCAGCATCGTCATCATTGCTATCGATCGTCAGCAGCAGCAGCAACGTCGTCCCAGCAGCATCGCCATCATCAATATCACCAGCATCAGCAGCAGTACCATCAGCAGCAGCATCATCAGCAACATATAGCATGTATCATGGCCGACAGCGTCATCACCACCGTCGTCATCATCAGCAGCAGCATCAGCAGCATCATCATCATCCGCAGCATCACCAGCATCAGCATCGTTATCATCAGTATTAGCATCATCATCATCATCATCATCATCATCATCATCATCAGCATCAGCATCAGCATCAGCATCATCATCATCATCATCATCATCATCACCATCATCATCATCATCATCATCATCATCATCTCATCAGCAGCATCATCATCAGTATCCGTATCATTCGAGCTTCGAACTGCAGACCTTATTTCTCTGAAACTCCCCCTCCTCCTCCTCATCCTCATCCTCCTTCTCCTCATCCTTCTCTTCCACCCCATAGTCCTCATCCTCATCATCCCCATCCTCATCCTCCTCCCATCCACTGTCCATGACCTCTCTTCAACTCTTCCACTCCCGCAGTCTTTCGAAAATCAGCACCTGGACCTGTCCAGGGGCGAGTCCCGAGCAGGAGTTCGAATGGAGCTCAGCTGTGACGTTAAGAAGCCTCCCAGCGAGTCAGAAAAAAACTTGCCTAGAAAGTTCGATCCCCGATGCCCTCTCTCATCCGTCCTCCTCCTCCTCCTCCTCCTCCTCCTCCTCCTCCTCCTCCTCCTCCTCCTCCTCCGCCTCCGCCTCCGCCTCCGCCTTCTCCTCCTTCCCCTCATCGCCTGGATTCTTCTCGTCCTCCGACGGGATGGCAGAGATGCGCTGCCCCTGCTCCAGGTGCACCTGCTGCTCCAGGGGAGGGACGGCCTGTCCCTTTCTGCCCCGCCTCATCCTGCCTCCTCCTGCCTCCGGTTCCTCCCACTCCCCCTCTTCCCGCTTCCTCCGCCATCCCTCTCCCCCCATCCACCATTTTCTGCATCCATCTCTCCCTCCCTCCCTCTGCTCCTCCCCGCGAAGGCGTCCTCGGACGGAGCCCGCGGACGCCCGCGGTGTTGCCCTGCGCCCCAGGAAGGCGCACCCTCGCCAAACTTGCCGCGGCAACGGAGCCACGCTGGCTGCACGAGGGGTGTGGGGCGGGGCACTCCTGTGGCCTGCGGCAACAATGGCTGTAGAACCCCGCTGACGGCTGCGCGTCGCGGCCGTGGAGGATACGTGGTGGCGAGAGGCCTGGCCGTCTCAGCCCTTCTGATTTTCGGGCTGAGGCGACAGTCTGGGGTCCTGGGGTCACCATGTCGATCCCAGTGCCCCCCCGCTGACTGGCGCTCGCCAGCACCCAGCATGGGTGGAGTGGGCGATCCTAGATCATCGTTCCTCGTTCCTCCCCCTAATCCCACCCACCATGCGCGTTTCCTCTCCCATGGTCCCCCCTTCCTCCCCTTCGGGGAGGATTCATCACTGTTCCTTAATCAATCAACATCCTCTACCCCGCCCGACCGCCGGCAAATCCAAAACGGTGCCAACACCCCCATCGCCATCGCTTTACAAAAAAACGGCATGCACTTGGCAACAATATCTAGATCATGCGCGGAAGCCCCGCGATCACTTGGCCTTGGTTTTCCCGGAAAAGGCTGGGGCCCAGGGTTCTCTTTTAGTTTTGTTGCCCCTGCCCCCGATTTCGACTTGAAGGAGGCCGGCGAGTTCATTCTGCGATCAATAACTGGGTCGAAGAGGGCCAGCAAATCATAAAATTGAGGACGTCCCTAGCGAACCGCTGGTTTTTGAAATCCAGATCGATAAAACATATGGTAAAGTAAACATGTTCGTTTGTTGCAGATATCTCGAACGAAACGCTTGCCTTGTAATATGTTGAGGATGTCTCTAGCGAAACGCTTGTCTTGTGTTATAGATCGTTCCTTTCCTAGGGGCCAGACACACAGGATGTCTCAGGTGAAATGCTTGTTGTCACGCGCCCAGGCCTTGAAAATGTCTTGAGCGAGACGCTTGCTTTAACGCGTCCAGGTTGCCTGGGCAGATGTCCAGTAATTATGATGATTTGTTGAGGATGTCTCGAGCGCGACGCTTGGTTTCACGTCTCCAGGCTGCCGAGGCGGATGTCTAGCATGAGAATATGTTGAGAACATCTCGAGCGAACCACTTGTCTTCACGTGTCCAGGTCGCCCAGGCAGATGTCTAGCATGAGGAGGTGTTGAGAACGTCTCGAGCGAAACGCTTGTTTCCAGAATAGGCTTAGGCCCAGGGTTCTCTTTTAGCCGTTCCCCCCGGACCCGACGGGAAGAGGGCCAGCTGAATTATTCTGCGATAAATAACAGAGAGGGAAAAGGAGCGGCGGAATTATTTTTGAGGATGTCCCGAGCGAAATGCTTCCGGTTCAGAACATATTGAGGATGTCTCGAGCGAAACGCTTGTTTGGTGTTATATATGGTTTTATGTTTGAGGATGTCCCGAACGAAACGCTTGCTGCTTTTCACAATTTGTTGAGGAAGTCTCGAGCGAAACGTGGACCAGAATTCAGAGGATGTCTCAGGTGAAAACTTATGTTAAGTATGTTCTGGAGTGGGATATGTATTCGGAGAACGCTTTTCGCTTCCCCCCAGCCCCCCAGGAGGCCCCAGGAGGCTCGAGAGGCGTGAAAACACATGGGTTCCTAACGCCCAAGGGCGCGACAAGCGTGAAAACATATGGGTCCCTAACGCCCCAGGGCGAGGGAGAAGCGTGAAAACACATGGGTTGCTAACGCCCCAGGGCGCGACAAGCGTGAAAACACATGGGTTCCCAACGCCCCTGGGCGGAAGAAGAGTGAAAACACATGGGTTCCCAACGCCCCAGGACGGGACAAGCGTGAAAACACATGGGTTCCCAACGCCCCAGGGCGGGAGAAGCGCAAAAGCACATTGGTTCCTAACGCCCCAGGAGGCCCCAGGAGGCCCCACGAGGCTCCAGGAGGCTTCACGAGGCCCCAGGAGGCATTGTTTTGTATTGGGATATATGTTCGGGGTGAGCGTTTCGCCCCAGGAGGCACCAGGATGCCTTCTTCTGTATTGAGTATGTGTTCGGGAGCGCTTTTCGCTCCCCCCCCCCGCCCCCCAGGAGGCCCCAGGAGGCTCGAGAAGCGTGAAAACACATCGGTTCCTAACACCCCAGGGCGGGACAAGTGTGAAGACACATGGGTTCCTAACGCCCCAGGGCGAAGCAAGCGCGAAAACACATGGGTTGCTAACGCCCCAGGGCAGGAGAAGGGTGAAAACACATGGTTTCCAAACGCCCCAGGGCGGGAGATACGTGAAAACGCATGGGTTCCTAACGCCCCAGGGTGGGGCCAGCCTGAAAACACATGGGCCCCCTGGCACGTCCCGTGGCACGTCCATTGGCACGTGCCGTAGCGCGTCCCCTTGGCACGTCCCGCGGTGCGTCCCCAAGGCACGCCCCCTGGCACGTCGCCTGACGCGTCCTTTAGGAGGTTCCGCGGCGCGTCCTCCTGGCATGTCCCCCTGTCAATTAGCTCTGGGCAGCTACTACTTGCTCAGGCAGCTCGAACTGAATCTCCTGATAAGTTCGGTCAGGATTCGAATGCGAAGGAGGACTCGATCCACAACACAGTTCAGCACGGCGCAGTTCAGCACGCGCAGCACAGCACAGCCCTCGGCACGGTACATCAAGATCTACACACTCAACATTGCAGCCTGGCACGTTCCCTGGCGCGTTCCGTGGCGCGTACCGTGGCGAGTCCCCACTGGCACGTCGCGCGGCGCGTCCCGTAGCAAGTCCCGTGGCACGTCCATTGGCACGTTCCGTAGCGCGTCCCCTTGGCACGTCCCGCGGTGCGTCCAGATGGCACGTCCCCTGGCACGTCGCTTGGCGCGTCCCTTAGGAGGTTCCGCGGCGCGTCCCTTGGGATGTCCCCCATGTGAAGTAGCTCTGGGGGCAGCTACTATGTGCTCAGACAGCTCGAGCTTAAGATCCAGATCAGTTCGGTCGGGACTCAGATGCGAAGGAGGACTCGATCCACAACACTATAGAGCACGACAACGGCATGGCACATCGCAATTCAGCACGGCGCAGCACGGCACAGCCCTCGGCACGGTACATCAAGATCGATAAACTCAGCGTTGCAACCTGGCACGTGCCATGGCGCGTCCCGTGGCGAGTCCCCCTGGCACGTCGCGCGGCGCGTCCCGTAGCAGGTCCCGTGGCACGTCCATTGGCACGTTCCGTAGCGCGTCCCCTTGGCACGTCCCGCGGTGCGTCCCCATGGCACGTCCCCTGGCACGTCGACTGGCGCGTCCCTTAGGAGGTTCCGCGGCGCGTCCTCCTAGCATGTCCCCCATGTGAAGTAGCTCTGGGGGCAGCTACTATGTGCTCAGGCAGCTCGAGCTTAAGATCCAGAGTTGGTCGGTCGGGACTCAGATGCGAAGGAGGACTCGATCCACAACACTATAGAGCACGACAACGGCATGGCACATCGCAATTCAGCACGGCGTAGCACAGCACAGCCCTTGGCACGGTACATCAAGTACTACACACTCAGCATTGCGATTGTCCGTCGCCCAATCAGGTGTCTTTGAAGCGTTGGCACGCCTCACATGTCTATATTCCTTTCGGGGTTCGTGGGTCGATCATGTTTTTATGCGTCCAATGTGCCCAAGCGGATGTTTGACATGAACATGTGTTGAGGGTGTCTCGGGCGAACCGCTTGTTTTGACGTGTCCAGGTCACCCAGGCGGATGTCTAGCATGAGGATGGATTGACGATGTGTTGAGCGAAACGCGTGTTTTCACGTGACCAGGTGGCCCAAGCGGATGTCTAACATCAGGATGGACAGGATACCTCGAGCGAACCGCTTGTTTTCACGCGTCCAGGTTGCCCAGGCCCACGTCTAGCATGAGGAGGTGTTGAAAAGATCTCGGGCGAGACGCTTGGTTTCACGTGTCCAGATCGCCCAGGCGGATGCCTGGCATGAGTATGTGTTGAGGATGTGTTGAGTGAGACGGTTGTTTTCACGTGCCCAGGTCGCCCAGGCGGATGTCTAACAGGAGGATGTGTTGAGGATGTCTCGAGCGAAACGCTTGTCGCAACAGAGCGCATCGCAGTCCAACCTCGCCCGTCCGTGGGGCGTCCCCTGGCGCGCTGGCGCGTCCCCTGGCGCGTCCCTTGCGACGTTCTGACGTGACGTGCCCTAGTACGTCCCCTAGCACGCCACTCGGCGTGGCACGTTCCCTGGCTCGTCCTCTGTCGCGTTTCCTGGCTCGTCCCCAGGCGTTTCCCCTGCCCGTTCCGTGGCGCTCCCCTTGCAAAGTCCCTTGGCATGACGTCCTCTGGCCGCCCCATGGCACGAGCCTTGGCACGTCCCGTAGCAGGTCCCTGACACGTCCAGGGCAAGTCTCCTGATACGTACCCTGACATGCCATCTGGCGCATCCCCGATTGCGCCCCTGGCACATCCTGCGGCGCGTCTGTGAGCCTGTAACCCGTGTCGTGTCGTTCATTTTCAGAGCTGAGTCGAATTTTGAGGTCGAATTGATTGAATGTCCCGCACGTTTCCACTTCAACCAGCTCAGGCAGCTCGAGCTTAAGATCAAGATCAGGTTGGTTTGACACGGATGCAAAAGAGGACTCGATCCACAACGCTATAGATCACAATCGCGGCATGGCATCGCAATTCAGCACGGCGTAGCACAGCACAGCCCTTGGCACGGTACATCAAAATCGATACACTCAGCATTGCGATTGCCCGTCGCCCAGTCAAGTGTCTTAAACCCGTTGCCATGCCTTGCATTTCTATATTCCTTCCGGTTCGAGGGTGATCATGTTCCCGGAAAGTGCATGGGCCCAGGGCTTTCTTTTAGCATGTGGACTGTCCCCCGTGCTATGTTCGAAGAGGGCCGGCGGATTATTTCCTCAATCACTAACAAGGTCGAAGAGGGCCCGCAGATTCATGTTTGAGGATGTCTCCAGCGGAACGCTTATGTTTGACATCCATCTCGATTAATAACGCGGTGACATTAGATGTGTCGTTTGTTGTGGATGTCTCGAGCGAAACGCTTGTTCTGGACGATTTGATGAGGATATCTCGGACGACACACTTGTTTTCACGTGTCCAGGTCGCCCAGGCGGCTGCCTTACAGCATGAGGACTTGTTGAGGATATCTCGAGCGAAACGCTCGCCCAGGCGGGTATCTAACATGAGGTCCTCGGGCTCTTCGCACGTAGAAATACGTGTGCGGAGGGGATATCTAACATGCGTCTGGCGCCTGTGCACGTTGCACGTGTTTTCACGTGTCCAGGCCGGGACACCAAGAGGAGATATCTAACATTGTTGCTCCGAGCTGGAACCACGTGATTTTAGATGTCCAGGAGAACCAGGGGGGATATCTAACATGGTTGTCCAGAGCTGGAACCACGTGTACCCACGTGTCCAAGTCACCCACGTACCCACGTGTACGGCTGTCCCTAGCTGGAACCACATGTATTTGCGTGTCCAGGCCGCAGAGACAGGTATGTGACATGGCTGTTCCGAGCTGGAGCCACGTGCTTTTACAGTTGCACGCCACCCAGAGGGTATCTAACATATTTGTCCCGAGCCAAGCAGCCCCCGGGACAGCCAAGAGACCCCCAAGACGCCCCAAGAGGACGCCAAGAAACTCTCGAAACATATTCTAAGAATCCAAAAGGCCTCTGGTCTTTCTGCTCGCCCTCCTCCTCCTCCTCATCCTCCTCCTCATCTTACTCATCCGCCTGCTCCTCCTCCTTCCTCGTCCATCCTCCCCCTCCCCCTCTCCCAATTCCTAATGCTCCTCCTCCTCCAAGTTTACAACAGTATCGTATCGAAAATGGAGGGCGGCTCATGTTAAACATGTGACTCTCGCCTCAACGAGCGCAAACTCGCCATAAAAGCTCACAACCGTTTCAAGAATCCAAATGGTGATTGTCCCAGGAAACATTTTCTGGCGCGATTTAGGATTGTCAAGACGCAACAGTCACGTTGATTCGCGGTGCTGAAGTCCCAGGAAAGGCGTCCTGGTACGACTAGAGACTGTCAGGACGCCACTGCCATGTCGATTTGCGGCGTTGAGATCCCAGGAATGGTGTTTGGCAACGATTTACGGTTATCAAACTGTTGTCGTTCAGTGGGGTACTTCCCGCAGTGTACAGATGTACTTGTAAGGGCCTATGAAAAGGGATCTTTGGGGGAGGGCGTCTTACAACATCCTTGGTGCGCCATGGCTCTACACTGGTCCTCCTCGTCCTCATCCGCATGATCATCATCATCATCATCAGCAGCATCATCATCACCACCACCACCACCATCATCATCATCATCATCATCATCATCATCATCATCATCATCATCATCATCATGATCATCAGCAACATCATCATCATCATCATCATCATCATCATCATCATCATCATCATCATCATCATCATCATCATCATCATCATCATCATCATTAGCATCGTCATCGTCATCGTCATCGTCATCATTATTACGATTATTATCATCAGCATCATCAGCATCAGCATCATCATGAGCATCATTATGATTATCATCATCATCATCAGCAGCAGCAGCAGCATCATCCTCATCCCCATCCTCATCCTCACCATCACAATCATCATCCTCATCATCAGCAGCATCATCATCATTTCCCCTCCTCCGTCCTTCTCCGCCCCTCCTTCCCCAACATCGGCCCTTAGACTTGTTCTGAGGCAGTTTCCCAATAACAATTCCAAGCAAACCCTGCCGTGCCGACGAATGCACAATAGGAGACCTTCAAACGCCCAGCCTCAAAAATATGGATCGTCAGTATGTCCTCCTCCTCCTCCTGCATCGAACCTCTTCGCAAAATAATTGGGTTCGTCGGCTGGGGATGCCGAAAAACAAAATGCACTGATCTTCTATCCTAGCTCTTCATCACTGTCTTCCTTCTCTAAAACGCATGATTCCCTTCGTGGAGAGAAACAAATCGCCCAGTCGAAGCACCCCGCCGGTTTGCGAGTTGTGCACGTACGCCCGCTTGCCGTCGACGAAGTCGAACCGCCGGCGCCCCCCGCGAGGGGGCGCGCCAAAGGCCGAGGAGAAAGTGGGAGAAAACAACGAAGGGATGAACGGGGGGATATAATAAAAAAGCTGTGGATCATAACTGTTGGATGTCGTGGGCAACTGAACACCACACGTTGTTTAATGAATACTGGTTGTCATTCACAAAGAAAGCATCTCATGACAACCAGCAACCATACAAAAACAACGTATCCCCAAACAGCGTTTGCACTTTGTGTTCTCTCCATGTTTGTTAGAAGAAGCTGGGCATGCCTGTCTGGCGGTCCGGGCCTGCCTGTCTAGCGGTCCGGACGCTCCATGGTGGCCGTCGCCGCCCCGTCGCCGCCCGTCGTCTGGGCTTGGCTGGCGGTCTGGCAGCTCGGTGGTCGCCGTCCCCGCCCCGTCGCCGCCTCGTCGCCGCCTGTCGTCTGGGCCTGCGGGCCGCTATGGCCACCATGTCGCCGCCGCCGTCCGTCGGCACACACATTGCACCACATACATTGCCCTTTCATTGAATTTACGTTAAGAATCGCACCACATTGTAGATTGCACCACGTAATGCCTCTGTATATGAAACCACGCGAATCGCACCACAAAGGTTGTAACCACGTAGGTTCTTTTTGTAAGAGGGAGAGACTTCGAGCTGCAACCCCCCCCCCCACAGGACTGTCGACTTTCTCTGGGGAAATTTTGACATAATAAAACTGTAAGCGGTAGTACAATGTACACACGATTCTGCCCCATCGTTCATGTTACAAATACCGCGAAACAATCACATCCCAGCCGGTATCGCCACCCCACTGATCCCGAAAACAAACTCGTTGCTGTACACCCATGTTTGTATGATTTCGGAAAAATCGATCTTGAAACGAACCCCATTGATAAATCCTGACATGCGCGTGCGGCGACGCCCGCGCTGACATCGTCACGCTTGTTGCTGCACGGGATTCTTGGACGCTGATGATTTGTGGTGAACGAGCGCACGGGCATCATATTATCTGTTCTTTCAAAAACAAAAACTGCAACATAAACGCCAACAAAAACAACATGATGGACCCACGAACCCGGAAAGGGATATAGACATGTGCAGCATGGTCACGTTTTCACGATACCCAACTGGGCGACACCTCACGAATCATCCCACGAGACACCCCGCGAAACATCCCACGAGACACCTCACGAAACATTCCACGAGACACCTCACGAAACATTCCACGAGACACCCCGTGAAACACTCCACGAGACACCCCACGAAACAGTCGTGCTGGGGTGTGGTCGTGCTGGAGTATGGTCGTGTTGGGGTGTGGTCGTGCTGGGGTGTGGTCGTGCTGGGGTGTGGTCGTGCTGGGGTGTGGTCGTGCTGGGGGGTGGTCGTGCTGGGGGGTGGTCGTGCTGGTGGGGTGGTCGTGCTGGGGGGTGGTCGTGCTGGGGCGTGGTCGTGCTGGGGCGTGGTCGTGCTGGGGCGTGGTCGTGCTGGGGTGTGGTCGTGGTGGGGCGTGGTCGTGCTGGGGTGTGGTCGTGCTGGGGTGTGGTCGTGCTGGGGTGAGGTCGTGCTGGGGTGTGGTCGTGCTGGGGTGTGGTCTTGCTGGGGTGGGGTCGTGCTGGGGTGGTCTGCCTGGTGTGGGGTGTGTTCTTGCTGCGGTGGGGCGTGCTGGGGTGGGTCGTGCAGGGGTGTGGTCGTGCTGGGGTGTGGTCGAGCTGGTGAGGTCGTGCTGGGGTGTGTCGTGCTGGGGTGTGGTCGTGCTGGGGTGGGTCGTGCGGGGTTTGTCGTGCTGTGTGAGTTCCGTGCTGGGTGGTCCGTGCTGGGGCGGGTCGTTGCTGGGGTGTGGTCGTCTGGTTGGTCGTGCTGTGGGTCGTGCTGGGGTGGGGTCGTGCTGGGGTGTGGTCGTGCTGGGGTGGTCCGCACCCTGTGATTTATCGATCGGGGTGTGGTCGTGCTGGGGTGTGGTCGTGCTGGGGTCTGGGGTGTGGTCGTGCTGGGGTGTGGTCGTGCTGGGGTGTGGTCGTGCTGGGGCGTGGTCGTGCTGGGGCGTGGTCGTGCTGGGGTGTGGTCGTGCTGGGGTGTGGTCGTGCTGAGGTGGCCCGCACCCTGTGATTTATCGATCGGGATTTCAAAAACATGATGGACCCACGAACCCGGAAAGGGATATAGACATGTGCAGCATGGTCACGTTTTCACGATATCCAACTGGGCGACACCTCACGAAACATCCCACGAGACACCCCGCGAAACATCCCAGGAGACACCTCACGAAACAACCCACGAGACACCTCACGAAACATTCCACGAGACACCCCGTGAAACATTCCACGAGACACCCCACGAACAGGCAACCACTCAACCAGACACCCCACGAAACATTCCACGGGGGTGCGACTGGGTGTGGTCGTGCTGGGGTGTGGTCGTGCTGGGGTGTGGTCGTGCTGGGGAGTGGTCGTGCTGGGTGTGGTCGTGCTGGGGGGTGGTCGTGCTGGGGGGTGGTCGTGCTAGGGAGGTCGTGCTGGGGCGTGGTCGTGCTGGGGCGTGGTCGTGCTGGGGCGTGGTCGTGCTGGGGTGGTGGTCGTGCTGTGGTGCGGTCGTGCTGGGGTGTGGTCGTGCTGGGGTGTGGTCTTGCTGGGGTGGGGTCGTGCTGGGGTGTGGTCGTGCTGGGGTGTGGTCGTGCTGGGGTGTGGTCGTGCTGGTGGGGTCGTGCTGGGGTGGGGTCGTGCTGGGGTGTGGGTCGTGCTGGGGTGTGGTCGTGCTGGGGTTGTCGTGCGGGTGTGTCGTGCGTGGTGGGGTGGTGTCGTGCGTGGGGTGTGGTCGTGCTAGTGGTCGTGGTGGGGTGTGGTCGTGCTGGGGGGGGGGGTCGTGCTGGGGTGTGGTCGTGCTGGGGGGTCCGCACACCTGTTTTATCGATCGGATCGTGCGGTGTGGTTCGTGCGGGGTGGGCGGGGTGTGGTCGCTGGGGTGTGGTCGTGCTGGGGTGTGGTCGTGCTGGGGTGTGGTCGTGCTGGGGCGTGGTCGTGCTGGGGCGTGGTCGTGCTGGGGTGTGGTCGTGCTGGGATGTGGTCGTGCTGAGGTGGCCCGCACCCTGATTTATCGATCGGGATTTCAAAAACAAGCGTTTCGCCTGAGACATCCTCGGCAAACTCTGCGGAGCAAGCGTTTCGCTCGAGACATCCTCAACGCACGAAAAAGTGGCCCGCACCCTGTGATTTATCGATCGGGATTTCAAAAACAAGCGTTTCGCCTGAGACATCCTCAAATTTTAATTCGCCGGCCTCCTTCGACCTCGATATTTATCAAGGAAAAATTTCGCCGGCCTCCTTCAAATTGGGCACCGGGGACATGTTTACATAGAAAAAGAGAACCCTGGGCCCGCGCCCTTTCCGGGAAAAAACGCGGGGAATGCGATGTTGCGAATCCCCCGGGAAAACTAATGTTTCAACCTGTTTCATCAAATCAGACTTAGCGGGCCTCTCGCGCAAGCATGTCGAAAGCATTCGAACACCCTCGCGGGCGCGCTGGGGAAGGGGGCGCGATCCTTCTCGGATACTGGCACGCGGGCCACTCGCGCCCGTCGGCGGCGAACGAATTTCGAAATCCGCCCAAACCTACATCACCGACACGCGGGCAATATCACATCGTCGTCGGCGCGATCAGCATCGGCGCCATCATGGGCCTTGCGGTCGACACGGGCACCATCGCCACCAGCATCGTTACCGTCGCCATCGTGTCTGCCGCTGCAGACGGTGACATGATACCGCGCCCGCCGGAATCACCAGCTCGCACTGAAGTGCCCGCGCGTCAGCGCGGCATGCGAAACGCGCTGAGAAGACCCCGGCGGTCAGCGCCACAGCGGCCCCTTCGGTCGCTCCAGATTAGCCGGCCGCTCCGCGCGCGAGCCAGCGCGCGCCGGCGCGGCCGCAGCGATGCGTCACCCAATGCCAGGCACTCATCGCAATCGCCGCCGCGCGGGCTGTGCAAACCAGATTGGGGGTGGGCGGGCGGGGCGATTGCGCGAGCAGTGGGATTGACAAATTCAAACGCGGCAGGCTTAATATTCCTTTCTTACAAGGAATGAAGACTCCCCCCCGGACTACCCTCCCCCCTGGAGATGCGCAACGCACGTGTAATGCTGCCCCCGCGTTCATTCTTAATCAGAACTCAAGCCACCCCAGCCAAGCTGGAGGCGACCCCCCCCCCGCCCCTGCTAAAAACAACGCAAGGCGCGCGCGCTTCTTCAAGAGCAAACATCACTTTCCAAACTGACCATTGCACCCAAAATCACATGCATGCGCGCGCGCCGTCGGGCGCGCATCCCGAAATCATCTACCTAATATACGCGCGTCGCAAGGATGTCATAATCAAGTGTCCCGAAAAACGCACGCAACCCAATGGTTTCGCAACGCGAACTCAAACGCACAGAAAACATGATGGACCCACGAACCCGGAAAGGGATATAGACATGTGGAGCATGGACACGTTTTCATGATACCCAACTGGGCAACACCTCACGAAACATCCCACGAGACACCTCACGAAACAGCCCACGAGACACCTCACGAAACATTCCACGAGACACCACACGAAACATTTCACGAGACACCCCGCGAAACATTCCACGAGACACCCCACGAAACATTCCACGACGACAGGCAACCACACAACCAAGGCGGTGTGGTCGTGCTGGGGAGTGGTCGTGCTGGGGTGTGGTCGTGCTGGGGGGTGGTCGTGCTGGGGGGTGGTCGTGCTGGGGGGGTGGTCGTGCTGGGTGGTGGTCGTGCTGGGGCGTGGTCGTGCTGGGGCGTGGTCGTGCTGGGGCGTGGTCGTGCTGGGGCGTGGTCGTGCTGGGGCGTGGTCGTGCTGGGGTGTGGTCGTGCTGTGGTAAGGTCGTGCTGGGGTGCGGTCGTGCTGGGGGGTGGTCTTGCTGGGGTGGGGTCGTGCTGGGGTGTGATCGTGCTGGGGTGGGGTCGTGCTGGGGTGTGGTCGTGCTGGGGTGTGGTCGTGCTAGGGTGGGGTCGTGCTGGGGTGGGGTCGTGCTGGGGAGTGGTCGTGCTGGGGTGTGGTCGTGCTGGGGTGTGGTCATGCTGGGGCGTGGTCGTGCTGGGGTGGGGTCGTGCTGGGGTGGGGTCGTGCTGGGGTGGGTTCGTGCTGGGGTGCTCCGCACCCTGTGATTTATCGATCGGGTCGTGCTGGGGTGTGGTCGTGCTGGGGTGTGGTCGTGCTGGGGTGTGGTCGTGCTGGGGTGTGGTCGTGCTGGGGTGTGGTCGTGCTGGG
Organism: Prorocentrum cordatum; assembly: GCA_963575745.1. NCBI lineage: Eukaryota > Dinophyceae > Prorocentrales > Prorocentraceae > Prorocentrum > Prorocentrum cordatum. The sequence continues at coordinate 159,594 of CAUYUJ010018670.1, read as the reverse complement.
GAGTGGTCGTGCTGGGGTGTGGTCGTGCTGGGGGGTGGTCGTGCTGGGGTGTGGTCGTGCTGGGGGGGTGGTCGTGCGGGGGGGTGGTTGTGCTGGGGCGTGGTCGTGCTGGGGCGTGGTCGTGCTGGGGCGTGGTCGTGCTGGCGTGGTCGTGCTGGGGTGTGGTCGTGCTGTGGTGAGGTCGTGCTGGGGTGTGGTCGTGCTGGGGTGTGGTCTTGCTGGGGTAGGGTCGTGCTGGGGTCGGGTCGTGCTGGGGTGTGGTCGTGCTGGGGTATGGTCGTGCTGGGGTGGGGTCGTGCTGGGGTGGGGTCGTGCTGGGTTCTGGTCGTGCTGGGGTGTGGTCGTGCTGGGGTATGGTCGTGCTAGGGTGGGGTCGTGCATTTCGCTCGAGACATCCTGCCAAAATTCCAGGAAATCGTACAAAAACAAAGGAATTAGTCGAGACATCATCGAAATTCCTTCGCGCGGCGCGCTTTTCCGCGTCGCGGTCGGCTCTGCAAAACAAGCGTTTCGCTCGAGACATCCTCGGCAAACTCTGCGGAGCAAGCGTTTCGCTCGAGACATCCTCAACACACGAAAAAGTGGCCCGCACCCTGTGATTTATCGATCGGGATTTCAAAAACAAGCGGTTCGCTCGAGACATCCTCAAATTTTAATTCGCCGGCCTCCTTCGACCTCGCCGGCTCGTTATTTACAGGGAAAAAATTCGCCCGGCCTCATCAAGCAGCACCTGGGGTACATGTTTACATACTAAAAGAAACCCTAGGCTTAAGCCCGTTCCGGAAAAGTGGCCCGCACCCTGTGATTTATCGATCGTGATTTCAAAAACAAGCGTTTCGCTCGAGACATCCTCAAATTTTAATTCGCCGGCCTCCTTCGACCTCGTTATTTATCAGGGAAAAAATTCGCCGGCCTCCTTCAAGCAGGCACCGGGGGACATGTTTACATACTAAAAGAGAACCCTAGGCTTAAGCCCTTTCCGGGAAAAAAACAAACATGATCGACCCACGAACCCGGAAAGGAATATAGAACTGTAACACATGGCAGCGTTTTCAAAGACACCTGATTGGGTGACGGGCAAATGCAATGCTGAGTGTATCGATCTTGATGTACCCTGCCGAGGGCTGTGCTGTGCTGCGCCGTGCTGAATTGCGATGTGCCATGGCGCGACTGTGCTCTATAGCCTCGTGGATCGAGTCCTCCTTTGCATCCGAGTCCTGACCGAACTGATCTGGATCTTAAGCTCGAGCTGCCTGAACACATAGTAGCTGCCCCAGAGCTAATGGACAGGGGAACATGCCAGGAGGACGCGCCGCGAAACGTCCCAAGGAATGCGCCAGGCGACGTGCCAGGGGACGTGCCATGGGGTCGCACCGCGGGACGTGCCAAGGGGACGCGCTACGGAACGTGCCAATGGATGTGCCACGGGATGTGCCAGGGGACGCGCCACGCGACGTGCCAGGGGGACTCGCCAAGGGACGCCCCACGGAACGTGCCAAGGAACGTGCCAAGTTGCAATGCTGAATGTATCGATCTTGATGTACCGTGCCGAAATCAGTGCTGTGCTGCGCCGTGCTGAATTGCGATGTGCCATGGCGCGATTGTGCTCTATAGCCTCGTGGATCGAGTCCTCCATTGCATCCGAGTCCTGACCGAACTGATCTGGATCTTAAGCTCGAGCTGCCTGAACACATAGTAGCTGCCCCAGAGCTAATGGACAGGGAAACATGCCAGGAGGACGCGCCGCGAAACGTCCCAAGGGATGCGCCAGGCGACGTGCCAGGGGACGTGCCATGGGGTCGCACCGCGGGACGTGCCAAGGGAACGCGCTACGGAACGTGCCTGACCGAACTGATCTGGATCTTAAGCTCGAGCTGCCTGAACACATAGTAGATGCCCCAGAGCTAATGGACAGGGGAACATGCCAGGAGGACGCGCCGCGAAACGTCCCAAGGGATGCGCCAGGCGACGTGCCAGGGGACGTGCCATGGGGACGGCACCGCGGGATCGTGCCAGGGGACGCGCTAACGGAAAACCGTGCTGGGACAGCTGTTTCGCGCGAGACATACTGTCAAAATATCTGAATTTCGGTACGCTGCAGGGACGCTGCAGGCTGCACGCGCGAGACATTCCTCGGAATTCCTGCGAGCGGGACGTGATAACAACGCATTTTCGCTGAGGACAGCCTTTGATGATGGCCCCCCACAAGCCATCCGCTTCAGAGACATCTCAATTTGCAAAACCACGTTTCTTTCGCTCGAGACATCCATTTACAAATTATGAAAAAAACAAGCGTTTCGCTCGAGGCATGCTGTCAAAATCCCAAGAAATCTAAATTCCTGCGCGCGGGACGCGGCACGCGCGAGACATCCTCAGAATTCCTGCGCGAGGGGCGCTTTTCCGTGTCGCGGTCGGCTCTGCAAAACCAGCGTGTCGCTCGAGACATCCTCAACAAATTCTGAAACCAAGCGTTTCGCTCGAGACATCCCCAACTCTGCAAAACCAGCGTCTCGCTCGAGACATCCTGAACAAATTCTGAAAAACAAGCGTTTCGCTCGAGACATCCTCAAAAATAATTTCGCCGGCCCTCTTCCCGCACGTAATTTATCGCAGAATAAATTCGCCGGCCCACCTCCCGTTAAACCAACTAAAAGAGAACCCTGGGCCTGCGCCCTTTCCGGGAAAAAATGCGCCCGCGCGAGTTTGAACGGCAAACTGGCGCCAACATAATCATCCAATGCGACCGAGCGCCCCTCGCGCGCGCGCATCGAAATCCTTCAAACGCCCCCGCGCGCGCCGCCGAAGAAAATCCCTCGCAAATCGTCGGGCGGCTGCGCGCGCGCGAGCCGAAGTCCTGCGACAAAAACATCAGGTTTCGAGGGGATTCGGAAATCGAGCGCCCCGAACACAAGAGCAAACACACGGCTTCGCAACGACGATTTCTTATAAAGGGGGGAAAGCGAGAGAGAGAGAGAGAGACAGAGAGCGAGAGAGAAAAAAAAGAGAAAGAGAGAAAGAGAGAAAGAGAAAAAGAGAGAGTGATAGAGAACATAAGAAGAAGGAAGAAGGAATATGAGAAGGAAGGAAGAATAAGAAACAAAAAAAACAATAAAACAAAAAAAACAAACACAAAAAAAAACAAAAAAAAAAAACAAAAAAAAAAAAAAAAAAAAACAAAAAAAAAAAAAAACAAAAACCAAAAAAAAAAAAAAAAAAAAAAAAAACGCGTTCGCGCTCCTGCAAGGTCCAACAGAACACTTAATCCTACAACAGTCGCATCCAATGCGACCAAGCGTGCCCCTGGCGGGCGCACATCGAAATCATTCGAACGCCCTGGCTCGCGCGCTGTCGCAATAATCCCTCGCGACAAACGAAGCAAAACGCACGCGCGCGCGTAGTCGCGCGCGCGCGCCGAAATCCTCCACCCGCCTTCGGGCTTCGCAGAATTTCAAAATCAAACGCCCTGGAAACACGCGGGAAACTCGCGGTTTCGCGACCAGGAAGCCACGCTCTCTTGCTTCGCGCCCTGGCGAATTCTGTAGAAAACAATAGATGTCAAACGCGACTCGCGCGCGCACGTCGAAATTATTCGAACCTCGTCGGGATTGCAAGATGTCCATCCAATGCTATCAAACGCGCTTCGCGCGCGCACGTCGACATCTTTCGAACGCCCTCACGCGCGCCCAGGGGGGGCGCGCCCCCTCTCGAACGAATAATGCCAGCCCCCCGCAGCTGCGGATAAGAAGGAGGGAGCGGCGGAGTCGTCGGCAGTCTGCAAGGCCCCGAAGAAGCCCGCCGCGAGCGTCGTTTTTTCCTTTTGTTTAATCCGCCGACCCTGTCGGCGTGTGGAAGATGCTTTTCCGTTCGTCGTGAACGTCGTCGTCGTCGTCGTCGTCATCGTCGTCGATGCTCTTCCGTTCGTCGTGTCGTCGTCGTCGTCGTCGACGTCGTCGTCGTCGTCGTCGTCGTCCTCCTCCCCTCAGGCGCGCCAGCCAAAGCGAAACCAAAGCGAAACCAAAGCGAAATCGAGCAACGTCGTAGCTGAATCGAAGGCAAAGCGAAATTGAGCAACGTCGCAGCTGAGTCGAAGGGAAGCCCCTTCCCTTTGATCCCTTCCCCGCCGGGGGGGGGGGGGGGTCCCGGGGAGGGTCCCCGGGGGGGGGGGACAGATACGCATCCACCCCGGGATGTCCCGGGACCTAGAAAAGCCCCCAGACTGGCCAAGCGTGCCCCCAGAGGCTTCCAAGACGGCTTCAGAGGGCCCCGAATCGCCGAACCATCGGTCGAAGACGCCAAAGTAGCCTCCAGACGGCCCAAGAGAACGAAGAGGGGAAAATCAATGATTTCCTTAGAAAGTTTTTGACAGATTTTGGCGTTCTCGCCGTTTCAACTTGCCGACGCTCCAAGACGGCCCCAGATGCCCCCAAGATTGCCCCAAGATAACCCAAGAGGCCTCAAGAGAGCCCCAAAATGACCCAAGAGAGCCTCAAGACCGCCCAAGATGCCTCCAAGATGGCCCTGGAGGCTCCCCAAACGGCTCCAACAGGGTGCCCAGACGGGGGGCCCGACGAGCCCTCGGCGACAGAGGCTCCCAGGAAGCCCCAAGATGCCCCCAAGAGGCCACCACGAGACCCCCAAAAGGCCCCCAGGAAGCCCCAAGCGGCCCCCCCCGCCACATTAGAGAACGCATGGGTCGCCCTCCAGGGTCGGCGGCACCGGCCGTAAGGCCTTCGCAATAAAAAATCACAACGAGCCCGCCGCAGATGCCGATGTTTCCCCACCGAGGGAACGCAACAACAACAACAACAACAACAACAACAACAACAACAACAACAACAACAACAACAACAACAATCATTTAAGACTGGGGACACTCCGTTCTCACCAGTGCCAGGGTTTTCATAGGAGGCGGGCAATACCCCCACTTTGTGGGGGGGCCGGTTCAAGCTCTACCAAATTCCAAACGACTCTTCGCCACCACCCACACCCAGCTTCCCGCCCTATGACGTTCGGACACTTCACTTCGTGGCATGCGGACGACCGCTTCCCGCCCTATGACGTTCGGACACTTCACTTCGTGGCATGCGGACGACCGTGGCTACTATTCAGCGCGGCCGACGACGACGGCGTGCGCGCGCGAAGAAAAAACGAATGTGTCCCGCATGGTATTATTTGACAGGGATGATGGCCCTGGCAGGTGCGCAACCGTTGTCGCAGAAGTTCGAAAAAGTTGCTCGCAAAAGCCCGTTTGACAGAAATGTTTAAAAAGTGTTGGGTTTCCTACGAATCCGCAAGAGCGCGCGGGATGAGATTTTGACATTTTTTTGTTGAAAAACCATTGGTTTTTTGATGTTTTTATGTTAAAATCGCTCCGAACACTAAGCTTTTGGAAGGATTTCGTCTTGCGCGCGCGAATGTCCACTTTACCTTATTTTTTGCAAGGGATTCTTGAAATTTGATTATATTAGAACAAGAAATGTCATTTTATAGTGTTTTTTGCAAGGGAAAACGGATTACAACAAAACAGGATCTGGATCACATCGTTTTACCTGAGGCTTCCTCACGAAAATGATGAAAACGGGCTGGGGGCGGGCGTGCACCAGGGGGCCCAACAATAATTATTCTTTAGAAGTAATAATATTCAACAACAACAATCATTTTAAGACTGGTCGCTCCCATCTGATCGCAGCCAATCAGCAATCATACCTCATGACAATCCCTCGGCGCGGGGTCCTCTCGTTTTCGATCGCGCCCCCCAGGGGTGCATCTCCCCCACCTGCCGCGCACACTTAGCGCGGCTCCTAGAACATGGCAAGGGGGGCGGATGAACAGAAAAGGAATAGGATGGAGCACCGAAGCGCGAAAGCAAGATTTTGAACTAATCTGCTAGGAAACATCAGGACGGAGCCGTTGTCGCCACAGCTCGGGGGGGCAACGACGCACATTGGGCAGAAAGATTTCCCCTCGCAAAAAAAGCGCGAGCCCCCGCGGGGGGCGCTTCATGTGGTTTGGAAAAACACAGCGCGCGCCGGCGATGTAGAATTCTCGCTCCCGAATGGGACTTCGAAACCCACTTCAGCCACGCGCCCCGGGGCAGTGAATCATCGCTCGGCCCCCTCACTCTGACCGCGCGGGCCACTCGCGCGCGTCGGCCGCGCGCGCGCATCGAAATCTTCCCAGGGCCTTAATCGCCGACGCGTGGACACCATCATCGCCGCCGTCGCGATCGGCATCGGCGCCGTCACTGGCCTCGCCGTCGCCACCGTCGCAACCGCCACAATCATCGCTACTATCATCACCGCGCCCACCGTTGTCGACGTTGCCATGATGCCGCGCCCGCCAAGGTCGCCGACTCGCACTGAGGAGCCCGCGTGTCAGCGCGGCCTGCGAGACGCGCTGGGACGCCCCCTGCGGCCAGCGCTACCGCGGCCGCGCGGGTCTCCAAACTAGCTGGCCGCTGCGCGCGCGAGCACGCGCGGGCTCGCGCGGCCGCGGCGACGCACCTGCCAGCACCAAGCATTCACCACAGTCGCCGCCGCATGGGTTTTGCGCGCCGGCACGAGGGTGGGCGGGCGAGGAAATTGCGCGAGCTATGGAAAATCTGTATCCCCATCTCCCCTCGAATGGAACATTACCTTCCCCCCCCCCTGGCCTCAACACGCCACTTTTCGCGTTACGCAATTCTGCGCGCTCGCCCATCCCGCGTGAATTCATGCCACCCCAGGCAATCGCTTACCGACCCCCCACCCCGTCACCCTGTGAACGCATGCGCTATGCGCGCGCGCTCGTTCATCAAAAACACCCGTTGTCAAGAACCCCATTGCCAAAACAAGTGATTCGAAGTGCACGCGCGCGCGCGCCGTCGCGCGCGCGCCAAGATCCTTCAAAAACAAAGGCTTCGCGTTGAGTGCGAAATTGACCGCCCCGATCAAGTACGTTTGTTCCCATCCATCCTGCGATGTTGGGTCCTCGCTTTGAAGAGACAGCGCCCCGCCCAGCGTCCTCGTTTTGAAAAGACGCTTCGTGGCCCCATCGGGAGCTACACCGAAGGCCCCAGCTGCAGGGCTCGCATGGCGCGACCACGCCCATTTCGGCACACCCGTCACACGCTTCGTGGCCCCATCGGGAGCTACACCGAAGGCCCCAGCTGCAGGGCTCGCATGGCGCGACCACGCCCATTTCGGCACACCCGTCACACGCTTCGTGGCCCCACAAGGAGCTCCACAGAAGGCGGAGCACACAACTGCGGTACTCACAATTGCATATGGCTTGGTCCTTCGCCAAAATAGATTGAACAACAACCCACAAACAAACAAACAAACGATTGTCTTCCCAATCGTCCTGCGGTGTTGGGCCCCGAATATGAAGAGACAGCGCCCCGCATTTCTGCATCCTCCTCTCCCCCCCTCCCTCCTCACACCCCTTGCCTCTGCCCTCCGCATGCCTTTGTTGCGGCTCAGAGGCCCGTGGCAGGGTTCGCCACCGCACAAATTTCAGCACACACACACACACACCTCACGCGTTTCGTGGCCCCACAGGGAGCTCCACCCCAGGCCCCAGCGGCAGGGTTCGCACGGCGCCACCGCATTCATTTCGGCACACCAATCACACGTTCCGCGGCCCCATAGGGAGCTCCACCGAAGGCCCCAGAGGCAAGGTTCGCATGGCGCCACCGCACCCATGCCAGCAGACCCCTCGCACGTTTCGCTGCCCCACAGGGTGCTCCACCGAAGGCCCCAGTAGAAGGCTTCGCACGGCGCCACCGCGCAAATTTCGGCACACCCCTCACATGTTTCGTGGCCCCATCGGGAGCTACACTGAAGGTCCCAGTGGCAGGGTTCGCACGGCGCCACCGCACCAATTTCGGCACACCCCTCAAACGTTTCGCGGCCCCATAGGGCGCTCCCCAGAAGGCCCCAGCGACAGGGTTCACATGGCGCCACCGCACCCATGTTGGCACATCCTTGACACGCTTCGTGGCCCCATAGGGAGCTCCACCGAGGGCCCCAGCGGCAGGGTTCGTTCGCATGGAGCCGCCGCGCCCACTTTGGCACTTCCCTCGCTCGTTCCGCGGCCTCATAAGGATGTTCCACCGAAGGCCCCAGTGGGCGCCACCGCACCCATTTCGGCACACCCCTCACACGCTTCGTGGCCCCAGAGGGAGCTCCACCGAAGGCCGCAGTGGCAGGGTTCGCATGGCGCCACCGCATCCATTTCGGCACATCTCTTACGCGTCTCGTGAGCCCACAGGGAGCTCCTCTGAAGGCGAGGCGCACACCTGCGGCACTCACAATTGAATATAGCTGGGTCCTTCGCCAGGATATAGTTATATATGTCGCACTAATCATAATTACCATCATCACAAAACGTTTTAAGTATCCCGGCAAAGCAACCTACAAGCGATGTGGGTAAGCATATCTGGAAGCATTCCCCTTAAGATTCAGGTGAGAATCCAGTTGTAGAATTCTGCTGTTCTCGCAGTCGCAGTCGCATTCGCAATGACAGTCGCAGTGGCAACGGCCTTAGGATCCAATGGAATTCTAAGGATTCCTAGGGATTCCTAAGGCATCATTAGGCATCCTTAGGAATCGATAGGAATCCTTAGGAAACCTTAGGAATCCTTGGGAGTCCTGATTCCTAGATATTCCTAGGGGTTCCTAAGGATTCCTTAGGAATCCTACGGATTCCTAAGGATTCCTGAGGATGCTTAACTATGCCCACGGATTCCTCAGGATGCTTAACTATGCCCAAGGATTCCTATAGATTCCTACGGATGCCTCAGCCTGCCTCAGTTTCAGCCTGAGCCTCAGCCTTCCTCGGCTTGCCTCAGCCTCAGCCTCAGCCTGCCTCGGCCTCAGCCTCAGCCTGCCACAGCCTCAGCCTCAGCCTGCCTCGGCCTCAGCCTGCCTCAGCCTCAGGCTGCCCCAGCCTCAGCCTCAGCCTCAGCCTCAGCCTCAGCCTGCCTCGGCTTGCTTCAGCCTCAGCTTCAGCCTGCCTCGGCCTCAGCCTGCCTCGGCCTCAGTTTGCCTTAGCCTCCCCTCCTCCCCCCCCCTTCCCACCCACCCCCATTCAGCCTCACCTTGTCTCAGCTTCGGCCTGCCTCGGCCTCATCCTCAGCCTCAGCCTCAGTCTCAGCCTCAGCCTGTCTCGGCCTGAGCCTGCCTCGGCCTCAGTCTCAGCCTGTCTCAGTCTCAGCCTGCCTCAGCCTCAGCCTCAGCCTGTCTCAGCATCAGCCTGCCTCAGCATCAGCCTCAGCCTCAGCCCCAGCCTGCCTCGGCTTGCCTCGGCCTCAGCCTCAGCCTGCCTCTGCCTCAGCCTCAGCCTGCCTCAGCCTCAGCCTCAGCCTGCCTCGCCTCAGCCTGCATCAGCCTCAGCCTCAGCCTGCCTCAGCCTCAGCCTCAGCCTGCAGCCTCAGCCTCAGCCTCAGCCTCAGCCTCAGCCTGCCTCAGGCGCCTCAGCCTCAGCCTCAGCCTGCCTCAGCCTCAGCCTCAGCCTGCCTCGGCCTAAGCCTCAGCCAGCCCCAGCCTCAGCCTCAGCCTAGCCTCAGTCTCAGCCTGCCTCAGCCTCAGCCTGCCTCAGCCTCAGCCTGCCTCGGCCTCAGCCTGCGTCAGCCTCAGCCTCAGCCTGCCTCAGCCTGAGCCTGCCTCAGCCTCAGCCTCAGCCTGCCTCGGCGTGCCTCAGCCTCAGCCTGAGCCTGCCTCGGCATCAGCCTGCCTCGGCCTCAGCCTGCCTCAGCTCGGGCATTCAAAATATGGCACAGGACTGGTGTTCTGGGAACAAGAAGATCACGAAATGGCCCACAGTTGGCTCCGGGCAACAACACAATATGGTACAGGAATGGCGTTCTGGGAACACGAAGAACACGAAGTGGCCCACAGTTGGCTCTGGGCATTCAAAGTGTGGCCTGGGAATGGTGTTCTGGGAACACGAAGAAAACGAAGTGGCCCACGTGGCCCACAGTTGGCTCCGGGCAATCAAAGTGTGGCCTGGGAATGGTGTTCTGGGAACACGAAGAACACGAAGTGGCCCACGGTTGGCCCCGGGCATTCAAAATGTAGCCTGGGAATGGTGTTCTGGGAACACGAAGAACACGAAGTGGCCTACAGTTGGCTCCGGGCAATCACAATATGGTACAGGAATGGTGTTCTGGGAACACGAAGAACACGAAGTGGCATACAGTTGGCTCCGGGCATTCAAAATGTGGCCTGGAATGGTGTTCTGGGAATGGATTCCTAAGGATCCTTAAGCATTCCTAAAGATTCCTAAGGATTCCTGGGGCTGACCCTTTTGTCCGGTTCCTTGTCCGGATCCCGCCAAGACCCCCCTGGGGCGTCAAGATGCTCTCTTTTGATCCCACTAGAAAACTATCAGCAAAAGCTGTTAAGTAAAAACGCGCTCGTACTCTTGCGAACCCTTCAGAAAGCCACAATTTCTCCAACATGGCCACCAACTGCGCATCTCACGCGCGCGTAGCGAAACCACTCGAACGCTCTGGCGCGCGCGCGCTACCGCAAGAACCCATTTTCTACGTGCGCTAAAGAACTGCACGCACGCGAGTCGTCGCGCGCGTGCATGCCGAATTCCTCCCAAATATCCGAGGTTCCGCAAGGATCGAAGCACCGAGCGACCCAGCCATCCTGCGGTGTTGGGTCCTCGTTTTGAAAGAACAGCCCCGCGTCCCACTCCTCACCCTTCCTCACTCCGCACTCCGTACTTATCATCCCTCCTCCCTCCTCCCATTCCTCCCCCTCCTCCCTCCTCCATGATCATCATCATCATGGGTACCATCAGCATCACTATCGTCATGAGCATCATCATCATCAGCAGCAGCAGCATCAGCATCAGCATCATCATCACCACCACCACCATCATCGTGGTCATCATCGTCATCATCGCCATCATCATCAGCAGCATCATGGCCGTCATCATCACCATCATCGTCATCATCAACACCATCGTCATAAACATCGCCGTTATCGCCACCATCATCGACACCCATTCTGGCACACCCTTCGCACGTTTCGTGGCCCGACAGAGGAGCTTCACCTACGGTTCCAGCGGCGCCGTCCACATGGCGGCGCCGCCCCACTTTGGCACACACCTCATGCGCTCCGTGGCTCCATAAGGAGCTCCACCTAAATGCGCCGTCCTCATGGCGGCGCCGCCCCATTTCGGCATGCCCCCCCACACGTTTTGTTACCCAAGAGGGGGCTACACCGACAGCCCCAGCGGCGCAGTCCGCATGGCGGCGCCGCTCCATGTCGGCACACCCCTCGCACGTTTCGCGGCCCCATAGGGAGCTCCACCTAAGGCCCCAGCGGCGCAGTCCGCACGGCGGCGCCGCCTCATTTCAGCGTACCCCTCACACGCTTCGCGGCCCCATAGGGAGCTCCACCTGAGGCTCCATCGGCGCCACCCGCATGGAGGAGCCGCACCATTTTGGCACACCCCTCGCACGTTTCGCGGCCCCACGAGGAGCTCCACCCAAGGCCCCAGTGGCGCCGTCCGCATGGCGGCGCCACCCATTTCGGCAAACTCCTCACACGCCTCGTGGCCCCATAGTGAGCTCCGCCTGAGGCCCCAGAGGCGCCGTCCGCATGGCGGCGCCACCCATTTCGGCAAACTCCTCACACGTTTCGTGGCCCCATAAGGGTGCTCCACCGAAGGCCCCAGTGGCAGGGCTCGCGCGGCGCCACCGCACCCATTTCGGCATACCCCTCACACGCCTCGCGGCCCCATCGGGAGCCCCACCCAAGCTGCCAGTGGCGCCGTCCGCATGGCGGCGCCGCTCCATATCGGCACACCCCTCGCACGTTTCGCGGCCCCATAGGGAGCTCCACCTAAGGCCCCAGCGGCGCAGTCCGCACGGCGGCGCCGCCCCATTTCGGCACACACTTCACGCGTTTGGTGGCCCCACAGGGATCTCCACCTAAGGTCCCAGTGGCGCAGTCCGCATGTCGGCTACTCCACCGACGGCCAGTGGTTACGTTCTCATGCGCCCACCGCACCTATTTCGGCACAACCCTCACACGCTTCGTGGCCCCATAGGGAATTCCTCCGACGGCCCCAGCGGCTGCTTTCGCACGCGCCCACCGCACAATTTCTGGCACACCCCTCACACGTTTGGTGGCCCTATAGGGAGCTCCTCCACATTCGATGCACACAACGACGGCATTCACAGCGGCATATGGTTGGGTCCTCCGCCAAACAATGTTTTCACAAAAGATGTCGCAACAAGGATGCCCCAAAAAGCATGCGCTCGCGCTCGCGATTTCTTCAGACAGCCACAGGTTTTCCATGTTCCTACACGTTCATCAAATTATCTTACGCGGGCCTCTCGCGCGCGCGTCGAAATCATTCGAACGCCCTTGCGCGCGCCAGGAGGGGGGGGGCAGAGGGCGCGGCCCCCGTCGACAAATGCCGCGCGCGCATCGAAATCCACATCGCAACTCTCATGGCCGACGCGTGGGCACCATCACCGTCGCCGGCGTGATCCGCACCGGCGCCGTGATTGCCCTTGCCGTCGCCATGTGACCGTCACAATCAGAATCGCTACTATCATCATCGCGTCTGCCGTTGTCAACGTCGCCATGATGTCGCGCACGCCAGAATCACCGACTCGCACTGATGCGCCCGCGCGTCGGCGCAGCCTGCGAGACGCGCTGGGATTTCCACGGCGGTTTGCACCAACGCGGCCCCTTCGGTCGCGCCAGAATAGCTGGCCGCTCTACGCGCGAGCCTGCGCGCTAGCGAGGCTGCGGCGACGCGCAGGCCAGCGCCGAGCGATCATCGCAATCGTCGCAGCATTTTGCAAACAACTTTGCGGGCAGGCGGGCGGGGCGATTGCGCGAGCGGTGAACTTGACGACCTCAAGCTCGGCAGGGCGAGTTGCACCACGTAGATTGCACATCTTTGGTCGCACCACATACATTCTCCATTCTGCTATATAGAACTCATGAGCTACTCCCCCCCACACACACACACACACACACACCTACCCACCCCGCGCACGCACGCGCGCCTCGCGCCCACCCCCCTCGCGCCGCCCACGGGGAATCATCGACCCCCCCTGTGACAATGCAAATTACACATGATTGTCCCCCATCGCTCATCTCAAATATCAAATCACACGATCCCGGCCCAGCCTTCATCGCCCCCCCTTTCCCCCATCACCCCAATCAAACAAGACTACACGCGCAAACGTTCATCAGAATCATCAGCGCCCCAGAACTCCTTGCGCCCCAGAACACCTGGCGAAGGACCCAACCATATGCAGTTGTGAATACCATCGTTGTGAGTAGATCTCCTTATTGGGCCACGACGCGCGTGAAGAGTGTACCGAAATGGGGCAGGGCGGAGCTCCCTATGGGGCCACAAAACGCGTTAGGGGTGTGCCAAAATGGGGCGGCGCCGCCATGCGGACTGCGCCACTGAGGCACTGGGACCACAAGTGGAGCTCCCTATGGGGCGACGGAACGTGTGAGGGGCGTGCCGAAATGGGGCGGCGCCGCCATGCTGACTGCGCCAATGGGACCTTAGCTAAAGTTCCTCATGGGGCCACGAAACGTGCGAGGGGTGTGCCAAAATATGGCGGCGCCGCCATGCGGACTGCGCCAGTGGGCTGGGACCTTAAGTGGAGCTCTTTATGGGGCTACGAAACGTGTCAGGGGTGTGCCAAAATGGGGCGGCGCCGCCATGCGGACTGCGCCAGTGGGACCTTAGGTGGAATTCCCTATGGGGCCACGAAGCGTGTGAGGGGTATCCCGAAATGGGGCGGCGCCGCCATGCGGACTGCGCCACTGGGACCTTAGGTGGAGCTCCCTATGGGGCCACGAAACACGGGAGGGGTGTGCCAAAATGGAGCGGCGCCGCCATGCGGACTGCGCCAGTGGGGCGTTTGGTGGAGCTCCCTATGGGGCCACGAAACGTGCGAAGTGTGTGTGCCACAATGGGGCGGCGCCGCCATGCGGACTGCGCCACTATGGGGCCACGAAACACGTGAGGGGTGTGTGGGCGGTGCCGCCATGCGGACTGCGCCAAAGGGACCTCAAGTGGAGCTCCCTATGGGGCCACAAATCGCGCGAGGGGTGTGCCAAAATGGAGCGGCGCCGCCATGCGGACTGCGCCAGTGGGACGTTAGGTGGAGCCCCCTTATCGTGCCACGAAGCACGTGAGGGGCGTGCCAGAGTGAGGCGGTGACGGAGGGAGGAAGGGGAGGGAGGAGAAGAGAAGAGGAGAGGAGAGGAGAGGAGAGGAAAGGAGAGGAGAAGAGATGAGAAAAGACGAGAGGACTGGATAGGAGAAGAACGCGGGGACCGTCTTTTCAAAACGAAGACCCAAAACCACATAATGGTTTTAGACCAAAAAACGCAACGATGTCTGCGCGCCCGCGTCGTCGCGCGCGCAAGCCAGAATTCGTTGAAGACCATCGGTTGTACAAAGCTTTCAATATCGATTTCGCGAAACCATACCGCCATGTTTGCACAAATGTGAAGCGCTGTCATGCAGCACGAACGGACAAAAAAAAACTGCGCGCGTTCATGCACACATCGTTCGGCAAAACATACGAGTCTTAATCGATTAAGCGTAAACGACCAAAAAGGCTTTTCGCGCGCGCGTGTAGAAATCATTCGAACACCTTTTGCGCGTTTGCTGCGGAAGGCACGGCCCATGTCAAATAACAGCACGCGGGCCGCTCGCGCCCGCCTGCCGCGTGCGCGCGTCGAAAGTTTTCCACAACCTTTATCACCGACACATGGGCGCCAACATCGACGCCCGCGCGATCGGCATCGGCGCCGTCATTGTCTTTGCCGTCGTCATCGTCACCATCATCACCGGCATCGTTGCTATCGTCATCGCGTCTGCCATTGTCGACGTCGCCATGATACCGCGACCGCCCGACCCACCGACTCGCACTGAAGTGTCCGCGCGCCAGCGCGGCCTGCAAAACGCGCTGCGAAATCCCCCGCGGCAAGAGCCAACGCGGCCGCTTCTGTCGCGCCAGAGTAGCCGACCAGCCGCTCTGCGCGCGAGGCCACGCGCGCAAACGCGGCCGCAGCGACGCGGCAGCCAGCTCCAAGCACTCATCGAAATCGCCGACGCATGGGTCTCTCGCTCGCCAATCCTTCCACTGAGTTCGCACCATCCTAGCCAGGCCGGTCTCGACCCCCCCCGCCATCCTCTGCAACAAATGAGATTCGCACACTATGGCTTATCAAAATTCATCCGTTTACAAAAATCCCTTTCAAAAATGGGACGAAGTGCGCACGCTCGCGTCGTCGCGCGCGCACGCCGAAGTACTTCAAAAACCTGCGGTTTCGTGAGGATTGCAAAATCGATCGAGAACATATAGAAACACATCGTCTTGCAACAATGAGCTTCAACAAACAAGCAAAAAACGGTCCGCGTGTTTGCGAACTCTCGTAAAAAATCGGTGTCTCAACATGTTCATGACATGTTTCCAAATTGGCCCGTCGTTCGCGCGCGCGTGTTGTCGCAAGAACCCCTTTTCTGCAAAAATGTGACGAAATTCACACGCGCGCGCGTGGCCGCGCGCGCATGCCGAAATGCTTGAAAATCTGCGTACACGTATATGTACACATAGCATATTGTGCAAACTCAGAACCTTTTTTATAAATAACAAATGCGCTCGCGCCCTTGCGGCACAAAACCATAGTTTGCCCAACATGTGAATCACATTTTGCCAAATGTGCATCTCGCGCCGCATGCCGAAATGATTCGAACGCTCTTGCGCGCGCGCTGGGATGGGGGACAAGATTCGTCTCAAATCATACCGCGCGGGCACCTCGGGCGCGTCGGCCGCGCGCGCATGTCCAACTCCTTCTAAAACATTCATCGCCGACGGGAGGACCTTCGTTATCGGCGGGCGTGATCAACATCGGCGCCGACATCGGCCTTGCCGTCGTCATCGCCACAATCGTCACTATCATGGCTACCTCCATCAACGTGTCTACCGAATTCGGTGTCACCATGATACCGCGCCCGCCCAAGTCACCGACTCGCACTGAAGCGCCCGCTAGGAAGTGCCCAGCGGTAAGCGCCACCGCGACCGCGCCGGCCGCGCCAAACTAGCTGACCGCTGTGCGCGCGAGCATGCGCGGGCTATCGCAGCCGCAGAGATGCACCAGCCAACGCCAAGCACTCATCGCAATCGCCTACGCATGGGTTTTGCCCACCAAATTTCGGGTGGGTGGGTGGGATGTTTGCAAAAGCATGGAACGTGTCAACTTGTACCACAACAATTGCACTACATAAGTTGTACTCTATGTACTGCATCACGTAGACTGCACAACCTAGACTGCACCACACATCATGCTAGAACACACTGTTTGGGGCCCAAGCTGGTTAACATGTATGACACCCAGTTTCGTTTATGTTATTTGAGTGTGTCGTTTTCAACATCAAAAACGATGTTCCGTATCAAAGAGATCTTGACATGTTTCGCCATGTGTGACAACGCGTCTTACGGGCGCTTGCGTTGGGAACATTCGGCGGCGCGTTTCGAACCGGGGGGTGGGCGCCGACGATCAAAACCAGGGGGGGTTCCCCTTCTCCCCCAAGCCCCCCCCTCCCGAAACCACCCCCACCCCCCGGCGCCAGTGCCGGCGCTGGCGGCCGCCAGCAACGCCGACGGCGGGAACGCAGCGACGATGACCAGAGGCAGCCCAAGCGGGGGGGGGGTTCAAACCCCCCGCCCCCCGGGCGCCGGGGGAGGGGGGTTCAAACCCCCCCCCTTCCCCCTGGCGCCGGCGCCGGCGCTGGCGGCGGCCAGCAGCGCCAGCGCTGGCGCCGGCGACGGCGGGGACGCAGCGACGATTACCACCACTACCACCACCACTACCACCACCAACCCACCACCACCACCACCACACCACCACCACCACCAGCCACCACCACCACAACCACCACCACCATCACCGCCACAACCACCACAACAACCCACCACCACTACCACCACCACCACCACCCACCACAATCTACCACACCACCACCACCGCCACAACCACCACCACTACTAGCAGCACAACCCACCGCCACCACCACAAACCACCACACAACCACCACCATACCACCACCACCGCCACGACCACAAACCACGCCACCACCACAACCCACCACCACCACCACCACACCACCACCACACCACCACCACCACCACAACCATCACCACCACAACTCACCATCACCACCACCACAAAAACCCACCACCACTACCACAACCACCACCACCACCACAATCTACCACACCACCACCACCACCACCGCCACAACCACCACCACTATTAGCAGCACAACCCACCGCCACCACCACAAACAACCACACCACCACCACAACCACCACCACAACCAGCACCACCTCCGCAAACCACCGCCACCACCACAACCCACCACCACCACCACAACCACCACCAACCCACCACACCACCACCACCACCACCACCACCACCACCACCACAGCCACCACCACGACCACAACCACCACCATAACTCACCATCACCACCACAACCACAAATAACCGACCACCACTACCACCACCACCACCACAATCTACCACACCACCGCCACCACCGCCAAAACCACCACCACCACTACTAGCAGCACAACCCACCGCCACCACCATCAACCACCACACCACCACCACCACCACCACCGCCACCACCACCACCACCACGACCACAAACCACCGCCACCACCACAACCCACCACCACCACCACCACCACAAACCACCACCACACCACCACACCACCACCACCACACCACAACCATCACCACCACAACTCACCATCACCACCACCACCACCACCACCACAAAAACCCACCACCACTACCACCACCACCACAATCTACCACACCACCACTGCCACCAACGCCACAACCACCACCACTATTAGCAGCACAACCCACCGCCACCACCACAAACAACCACACCGCTACCACCACAACCACCACCACAACCAGCACCACCTCCACAAACCACCGCCACCACCACAACCCACCACCACCACCACCACAACCACCACCACCACACCGCCACCAAACCACCACCACCACCACCACAACCCACCACCACCACTACCACCACTACCAACACCACACCACCACCAAACCACCACCACCACCACCACCACCCACCACCACAACCACCACCACCACCATCACAACAACAAACCACCACACCACCACAACCACCACCACTGCCACCACCGCCACCACCACCACCACAGCCCACCACCACCACCACCACCACCACCGTCATCCTCGTCGACGCTCCCCGCCGCCGCCGCCCGCCGCCGCAGGCGTCGGCGCCCGCCCAGAAAAGGAAATCGTCGTCCCCGCCGCCGCAAATCGTCGTCCCAACCACCGCCGCCAGCCGCCGCCGACGCAAGAGCCGGCCCGAGGAGAGGAGGGGAAGCAGGGAAGGAAGGGAGGGGGGGGGCGGTTTCAACCCACCCCCCTCCAAGCGACCACAGAACGCGCTCTTTCCGCCATGTCTGGTCCTCTGGGGTCGCCGTCGCCGCGGCTAGCGGCTAGATCATTATTTTTAATGTTTGGAGCGCGCGGTCCTCGCGGAGATCTGCCTCCCACTGGCGCAAAGCACTGTGGAAGATATCGATCCGCTCGGCAATCGTGGCGCTCCTACCCGAGATGAAACATCTGGATTCTCGAGGTGCTCGAGCCTTCTGTCCCGTAGGCAAAACACGCGCTGAGCACTCGCGCCGATAGAATATTCCACGACGTTGGCGCAGGGCAGTGGGGATGAGAGATGTTGAGATACCTTGCAGGTGTGCGGATATGAATGCGATCGGAAACCAACTGGCTACGGAGCTGCTCATCATCCTTCTCCTCCTCCTCCTCCTCCTCCTCCTCCTCCTCCTCCTCCTCCTCCTCCTCACTCCCCCTCGAAGACGAGCGAGGGGAAGGGAAAGGAAGGGAAGGGTAGGGGAGGGGAGGGAGGAGGGATGACGAGGAGGAAGTGGACAAGGAGGACGAAGACGAAGACGAGGGCCCCCCGCCTGTACTGACACCCGTTTACGAGCAGCCCGGGAAAGCGTGCGCGCGCGAAGCGCTGCGGATAAACCCGTACCCTCTCTCGGACCACGATGTCACGACGCCATCGATGCGCCCGTCGGGTCCTTGCAGGTCCCGCGAAACTCTCCCTCCCCTGCTCTTCCCTCCTCGTCATCCTCCTCCACCTCCTCATCCACCTCCTCCTCCTCCACCTCGTCCACCTCATTCTGGTCCACCTACCCCACCTCCTCCTCCACTTCCTCCTCCTCCCCCTCTTAAGTACCCCTCCCCCTCCTCCTCTCCTCCACCGGTCTATCCCCCTTGTCAAGCTCCTAGCGCGTGTGGCTAGCCTTTCATGCGGACACTCATCCGTCTCCTCCTCCGCCTCCCCCACCTCGACTGAATCACAACGACACCGACCCGAGCGACGGATCCTTGAAGGATCGTCCCGCTGGCTCGCTGCGCTATGGCGGCCGCAAAGTCCCCGTCCAGCCTTTCTACCTGGACGATCAGAGGGAGGAGAAGCGGGGGAGGGGAAAGAGAGGGAAGGATGAAGGGGGAGG